>VXBC01004211.1:149595-226389 GCA_013399945.1 Ploceus nigricollis
ATTAATGTATTATAATATAGATATAATAAAGAAATCATTCAGCCTTCTGAACTGGAGTCAGACAACATAATTTCTTCCCATCCTGGGTTCACCTGCATTTTCTCCACAATATTTGGGAAAGACCTGAAGCAGCCCTTCTGCTACCTGAGATGGGCTCTGGGCTGCTAAAGGCCATTTATGCTGTGGCAGAAACAATCTTGAAAACTGCTGAGATGCATTGGTGCTGACAAAGGACATCGGGGTGGGAAAAGGGTTTCTAGGAAGCAGGATGCAAAGAAGCCAAATTTTCACTTAAAATAAGCAGAGAATCCTATTCTGGCATGTGCTGCAGAGAGATCTGCTGGCAGTGCATCACTCTGCCCTGGTGGCTGAGAAAACTGGAGCATGGGAGTTTTATGGGTCATACAATCTACTTTGAGCTATTCTGCACTAACTGAGCTTGGGAGGGAACACATCTTTTTGTTCATTTTACCCATTAGTAAAAATCAGGCACCAGGATGAGAAGGTTGTAGAAAGGGTATCTGAATCATGAACTCTTATTTGCATTTTGAAATAGAACTCAGTAGAAATCTTGGATCCCAAAACCCTCTAAATTTGGAGCAAGCAGAATTCATCCCAGTTTTTTGTGGTTAATGGCCTATATATCTCTATCTTTTGTGGGTGAAGCATCTTCTTAAAAAAAACCAAAAAAAGCATTGCAGCTTTTTATGTTTGTTTGGTACAGGGCTGAACAACATTGAGCAGAGAGCCACAAATGTATTTAGATTCATTCCCCTGGAATACGAGTGGGGATGGACATGTTCTTAATTAACTCTTGGAGTTTAGAAGATTGTTTCCCAAGGTTATTTTTGGTTGCTGAAGTCTGGATCTGAAGCTTGTTGCCTGGCTCCAGCCCCAGTGCATTCATATCTGATTTGGGCAGTTTAGAACTTAATCTTTATTTGGAAGCAAAGAAGAACAACCCTTCCTCAATTTAAGGGGTGTCCCCAGTTTTCCTTAGGACAGTGTAAAGCTGTTTGAGCCATCTGAGTCTTACAANTTTTCTCTTCTTCAATACCAGTCAATTTGGAAAATAAAAAGATAGTCAAAAGGGATTTTAAATGCTCAGATCCTAATGGAGGATGTAATGACTCTCCAAACCATGTATTGCCACTGCCCAGCACCCTGCATCCATTGAAAGGAAGCAATGGCACAAGAAAATAAAAAGATAGTCAAAAGGGATTTTAAATGCTCAGATCCTAATGGAGGATGTAATGACTCTCCAAACCATGTATTGCCACTGCCCAGCACCCTGCATCCATTGAAAGGAAGCAATGGCACAAGACAGTCCTGGTTATTTTACTTCATATCCCTAGTTTTATTCCACCCAAGAAACACTGCCCGTGCTAAGATGATAAGCAGTGATCTGCAGGACAAGTGACCCAACTCTGCAAGCTGCCTTTTCCACCAGTATCCAACAGCAGAGCTCTTGGCTGACTTACCTGGCCTGGTGGCTCTTGTGTGATTTACTCAGTGAGTTTGGGTATGGCAAGCACATATTTCTNTGGTGCTGACAAAGGACATCGGGGTGGGAAAAGGGTTTCTAGGAAGCAGGATGCAAAGAAGCCAAATTTTCACTTAAAATAAGCAGAGAATCCTATTCTGGCATGTGCTGCAGAGAGATCTGCTGGCAGTGCATCACTCTGCCCTGGTGGCTGAGAAAACTGGAGCATGGGAGTTTTATGGGTCATACAATCTACTTTGAGCTATTCTGCACTAACTGAGCTTGGGAGGGAACACATCTTTTTGTTCATTTTACCCATTAGTAAAAATCAGGCACCAGGATGAGAAGGTTGTAGAAAGGGTATCTGAATCATGAACTCTTATTTGCATTTTGAAATAGAACTCAGTAGAAATCTTGGATCCCAAAACCCTCTAAATTTGGAGCAAGCAGAATTCATCCCAGTTTTTTGTGGTTAATGGCCTATATATCTCTATCTTTTGTGGGTGAAGCATCTTCTTAAAAAAAACCAAAAAAAGCATTGCAGCTTTTTATGTTTGTTTGGTACAGGGCTGAACAACATTGAGCAGAGAGCCACAAATGTATTTAGATTCATTCCCCTGGAATACGAGTGGGGATGGACATGTTCTTAATTAACTCTTGGAGTTTAGAAGATTGTTTCCCAAGGTTATTTTTGGTTGCTGAAGTCTGGATCTGAAGCTTGTTGCCTGGCTCCAGCCCCAGTGCATTCATATCTGATTTGGGCAGTTTAGAACTTAATCTTTATTTGGAAGCAAAGAAGAACAACCCTTCCTCAATTTAAGGGGTGTCCCCAGTTTTCCTTAGGACAGTGTAAAGCTGTTTGAGCCATCTGAGTCTTACAAACCTCTCCATCTTGCATCAATCTGAGTCTTACGAACATCTATCCTGCAGCTTGTCAGTGTATTTTGCTACCAGATGGGAAACCTCTGAATTTCCTGGAGGTGCCTAAGGAGAAGACAACACCTTTGGGGAAGAGCTCTCAGATGAAAAGATTCCTCATCCTGTTCCCCTACTCTGGCACCCATATTGTGGGGCTCACATGGCACAAGCTGTGCTATGGTGGGAGAAGAGATGGGAGGTGAAATGGGGACGTGTTGCCACAGGCCCCCAGCCAGGTAATAATTAGCATTGACTCCACGATTCAGAAGGCTGATCAATTGCTTTATTATATCATCTTATAGTATATTATATTATACTTATATTACATATATTACAGCAGCAAGAGCTCTCACCAACTAACTAGAAAACCCGTGACTCTCTCTCCTCAGAGTCCAGACACAGCTGTGGATCCAAACACTATCACCAGAATCCAATCAAGCAATCACCTTGGGTAAGCAATCTCCAGAACACATTCCACATGGGCACAACAACGAGCAGAGATAAGAATTGTTTTGATGCTCTTGTCTCACAGCTTCTCTCAGAAAAAAATCCTGAGAAAGTCTGTGCCTGCTCTCTGTGGCCATAGAGCTGCTGCCATAGGGATGTGTTGGAATGGGAATGGTGCTCCAAATAGAAGCACCTGATTATCCATTTGGGGGTTTATTTAACATGATTCAAAGGGGCTGAACTGCTGTAAATGCTCAGTATTCAGAAGAAACAACTAACTTGTCCATTCTGAGGAAGCTAATCCAGTGGAGCTGATGGAATCATCCTAAAAACCTGCATTGCATGAGGTCATCAGAAGCAATTTGGGTTCAAGTTGTAGCACCAAATTGCATTCAGGAACTGGCAGCACTGTGACACTGGAACAGGTTGTCCCCACAAAAACATCCCCAGAAAGGGTTCAGCTGTGTCCCAGGCCATGGTATCAGTGGAGCACTGGGATCTGGCAGGGTGTGGGGAGCTGGTGAGGGAGTGCAGAGCCCACTGGCCCTCTCTGCCCTGTGCAGGCAGGCAGGGCTCCCTGCCAGCTTTGTCCTGCTCTGTGCTTATCACGAGCAGGAGCAGAGGGTCCCTCACTGGATATTCCTGCAGGTCAGCTGCTGTTCACTGCTCAGGAGCAAATCCCTCTTAATCCCTTGGAGGGAAAGGCCCCAGATTCTGCTTTCTCAGTTTCATTATACAGGAGTAGAACTGAAACCATTTGAGAGCCCTTTTCCAAACTCAGCTGCCTAAAGACCTCCTAGTACTTATTCATAACTTTTCTCCCCTGGACAGCCAAGAAGCAACAGCTTTTTGTGTAAAACCCATTGAAAGATTTAACTCAGCTTCTGTGCTTTACTCCTTGAGGAGAGAAGGATCAAGGTCTTGCAAGAATGAGAATGCTACTAAAAATTATTGAACTCTAAAATGAAGGTAACCAGCACCGTTCTAGCCATTTATTCTTGCATTTTCTTTCTTCTTTCCCAACCATTCACTGTTGGCCTGGTTGCATGAGAAATGAGAACTGCATGAAGACATGGTCTATCTGCACCAGGAGGTTTTTTTGCCTCAGTCTCTAGGCTTATTTCAAACAGTTCTAGTAGCAGTTGAGACTGTTATCAAATTAATATTATTAATGATTTCTTTATTAGCTAGTGGGAAAGCTGAATTTGGACTTACTGGCTGTCTGGGACATCACACTGGCCTGCATTTTGGAGGCAGAGATTGGTGGATTTTCATGCTTTGCTGCTTCCTGGACATGCTCCAGCACTTCAATGTCTTTCTTGTCATGAGGGGCCCCAAACTCAGTCCAGGCTTTGAGGTGTGGCCTCACCAGTGCCCAGCACAGAGGGACAATCCCTGCCCTGGTCCTGCTGGCCACACTATTGATCCAGGCCAGGTGCCATTGGCCTTCTTGGCCACCTGGACACACCTGCTCGTGTTCATTCCCTGTGGACCAGCACCCCCAGGTCCTTTCTCACTGGGCAGCTTTCCAACCACCCTGCCCCAGTCCTGTAGCACTGCAGGAGGTTGTTGTGACCCAAATGCAGGACCTGCTACTGAGTCATGGCTGCATGTGTTAATAACCTGATAATAAACTGATTAATGGTGTGATATATCAGATGTCACACTGCAAACCAGGAAATACTTCCCTTGCCAAATAAGAGGTCACTACCAAGCTTAATGTGAGTTTAATAAGAGCACAAACACAGCTGCTGGCTCCAGGTGGTGGGGCCACAGCTCAGGATCATGTCCTTTGCTCACCTTGACAGCAATTCACACAAAGACAGGAAAATCTTTTCAGCAACATGTGCTCCTGCAGAGCTGCCCTGATGAGAGCAGGGATATGGGGGTATTTTCTGTGCAGTGGGACAGAGCAATGTCTCCATCACTGGTACCCTCCCGAGCTGGGTGATGCTGCTGCTGCTGCTGCCCTCTAGATGGTGCAGTCCGATAAAAAATTTGACAATAATGGCAATTTCCTCTGACTTTTCTTTTTTTCTTTTTTTTCTTTTTTTTTTTTTCTGGGCAGAGATTTTTTAATTGCATTTACAAGAGGGCATATTGCTAATAGCTGGAAACTGGAACACTGCACTGCTGGTAATTCCCTTAAGTGCAGGGATGGGAGCCTGATCCACCTGGTTTATGCATATTTTGTAAAAGCTGGTACGCTGTACTGTATTGTGCCTCGAGACATTTTGCACTTTAAGGTTCTACATGTACTGTTCTATATGAATTTTTTTTATTATATTTTTTTTCCTTTAAACCAGGAAAGTTTAAAGGAAATGTAATGTGTTTTGGAGGTCAGACTGGGAAATAATCACAGACCCGAGTAAGAAACCTGGTTTAATCGTTTTGGGTGTTTGTATCTTGGAAGCACAAGTTGCTGACTGCAAATTTTTAGTGAACAAACCCAATAGTGTATATGTTGTGCAAAGGAGATATTTCCCTAAGCTGATCACTGTCAAGTGGAACTGATGGAAAAACCAAAAGAAAAAGGAAAGAAAATGGGAATAGGAATATGCCAATTCTTAAAATGCAAAATCTCCACCTAAGAGAGAAAACAGCAATTTGAGGTGAAAGTCTGCTTTCGATCCTCTGATGAAATACATTCACCCGCTGGGGTGAAAAAAGCAACCTACACCACACGGGCAAATGTGTGTGTAGGGATGGGCAGCAGCCAGCTCAAACTGATGCCATTTGGTACAGAAAATGAATGAGGTGGAGATATAGATCCAAAAATGTAGAGCAGGAAGGGTTAAGAAAAACAAAAAAGATATTTGTTTTCAAGTAAAAACATATCCTAGCAACATCACTGGCCTAATATTTGGTGGAGATACTGAAGCTGATGCAGCTAGAAGACACTTTCTGTATTTGGAAAGCCACTCTCTTCTCACACAGGCTTGGCTGCTACCTCCTGGTCCATCCAGCTAGGAAACATTAGGCATCATCTGCTAGAGGAAAAATCAGATTTAATTATTCTCACCACTAAACATCTTGGAGGAAGTGGCCAAGGAAATCTCTGGTCCATGAGAAATCATTTTTGGGTAGCTTGAACACAGTGAAGTCCAGGACTACAAGAATGCTGCTGCTATATCAGTATTAGAATCAGGCCAGCTGTTCCTGCTTGTGGGACTTTTTGTCATCCAAGAGGTGAAGAATGAATCCTATGAAGATAAAATGCATGGACAGGGCTATAATTAATGCCAATCAATTAAAAAACCAATTTTCTAGATAAGGCCTAGATTTACAAAGTTGGTAATTTCCTAGGTGGGATCTGACTGGAGAGGAAGCAGACAGGAGAAAGTTTGCTTTTGATAAATACCTGTGATGGGACTGTTCATGCATGGAGGGGTTTGGGAGGGCTGACAGGAGCTCAGCAGAGACTGGCACTGCCAAATTGAAAAAGCTGAGCTGAATGGAAAGCTGCAAGGGGACGTGACTGTAGGATCTATATAACGTGGTGAGAAGGGACACAGCACAGGAGTGACATGTTGTCTTGGTTTGGAAAGCCAGGTGGCTGCTAAGGAAGGCAGGAGCCTCCCCTGGAATGGAAAAATGGAAACCCCCTCCCTCCAAATTGTTATATATTTGAAATTATGGGGAGCTCTCAGGAAAAAATATGGGAGCAGGAATAACAGTTCTTTATTAGGGAAGAAAATAAAAAGATAAAATAAACAATGCAGTAAACCAAAACAACACTGACAGAGTCAGAATACACCTGACACCCTGTGAGTCCTGGTGTTGGCAGCAGTGCCATTGGAATTGTGGCTGCAGCCCTCCTGGAGTGNGGGCTGAATGGAGAGCATCAGGAGAACGGCCAAGGGAGCAAATCACTTCAGTATTTCCTTGTGGTTTCAAACCAACTGGAGCTGCCTTTCAGGTAACTGCTTTGGTCATATAATTATGGGGTCAGCCTGGGGATACTGGGTGAAATGTTGACAGAGGAAGATTAAGGGCTGTGCATGTCTGAGATCTCTTCCTGGCCTTTAACTCTGGAGTGATGAAAATCATTCTGAAGAAAGATTGATAGAGACAGGGAATGAGAGAAAGGGAAAAGCTGGAAGTTTTTTTCTGCCCCTTGTTCTTGTAATTTGAATTTACTTATTTCTTATCTCAAGCTTGTAAGGGCTGTGCATGTCAGCACCAGCAGCCATCCTGCCCAGCAATAAGACAAAACAGAAAGCTGAAAATTTGTCTGAATTAATTTTTGTGGGGTTTTAATTTTTTAATTTTGAAACCTTTACTTTTTCTTCTCAGTTTGCAATTGCTATTTCCAATGAATTCTCCCTCTCCTGCCCTTTTGAAGTGACCTTTGCTCAGACCTGCTGGCCTCTTCTCCAGGCTGCAAGGGGGACAGCAGGACTGGAGCAGCTGTGATTCCTTCAGATCAGGGAATGTGGTGGCAAAGAATGTAGCTGGTTTTTGCAGTAGAATATAAGCTCCAGTCCAGTGGGTTTTTAAAAGTATTATCAGAAGTGAAAGGCTACATTTAAAAATGTATAAGCAGGAACTTTCAGCACTGCATGCCTTCATTCATAATTCACCAATACTCATTTCTAAAGAAGATTTGATATTTTTACAAGGTAAATGTACTTTAAAACCTTTCTTTACTTTGCAGTGAATGTGCAATTAAGTGAACTTACTGAAAAGGAGAGAGAAGCAAGGTTTAGAATAGAGTTGTCCCGAAAGCCATGAAATTATTGTAATTTTCATGTAATTTAACTTTGATAGGGAAATGTTGCTGCATTCCTGTTCATAGTAATGCCATGTTTGGGGCTGGTGAAACACCTTTTCTGACAAGATCTCCAAATTTGTGGCTGGTGACTATTATTACCTGCACCTTTATGCCCAAAGATCCGTGGTGGAGAGGACACAATTTCCAACTCACGTCTCCCTGACGTGCCCCAGCCCCGCATTTCTGAAACCAGTTCAGCAGACTGGTCTGGCATGGAAGTTGCACCAGCACGTCCCAGCACCCAAACCAGCTCCCAGGACCTGTTGATATCTGTGGTGCTTGCACAGAGCTGAGCTGGGGGAAGGACTGAGATGTTTGCTCTGACAAGAGATCCCACTGTTCCAGTCTCCACAGTAATTATGGGGGACAAAGCACTTTCCAAGCACCTTCCCTGCACCTTTTCTACAGGCACAGTGTGAGGTGCAGCCATTAATCAGACAAGCTGCTGGAGATAACTGCTAATTAAGAGCAGCTTGGCTCCCTGAAGTTCCCTCCCTCCTTCTATCCATGCTGAAAGGCATTATTTGTTCTTCGTGCTGGTGTCCAGGAGCAGGTTGTGGTTGGACTCCTCTGCTGAGCAGGGGTTTGGAGGAGGGACAGTGTTTATATAAAATACAGCCCATGTGTGTGTGCTGAGTGCCCCTGTCCACAGCCACACCACAGAGTGAGTCCTGGGCATCCCTAGTCCAGTTCTGCAGGAAGAGGGAAGGGGGTGTGGCTGAGAGGAAGCAATTTGAGAATTTCCATGGACATCTGACTTTGAATGTCCAAACGGGTGGCCACCAGCAGAAAACATGTTTGCAGCTGGTGTTGGAAAACTGAGTGAGGCTCTGTTGCAGTGTTCATTACATCAATGTAAGGAGGATATGGTTTTTGCACTAATAATCTTCTTAAAGCCAGAAAGCCACTGGTGGGGACAAGTGCTGCTTGGCAGCAGAGCTCCAGAGCAGGACTTGCTGAGTCGACACAAAGAAATGAAGAAAAAACTGTAATCACAAGTCTGCCTGGATAAATTAGGTGGAAAATTCATGGAAAACACTGAAGCTCCAGCACAGTGAAACCAGAGTTAAAGGAATCAGCCAAGCTCTGTGTCCCAGATGTGCTACACCACACTCAGCGATCTCCAGACAAGGTCACTTTTACCTCAAACACTGTGGAACAGCACCTGCTGCTTTATTTTCTAGCCAAACCCAGCATTTTCACCCTCACTGTCATTTTCTGCTGATGGATCCATTGTCCCCTATCATGTCCAGATAAAAAGGCTGCTACTAAAAACCACATTAAGTCAGGATTAACTACAAGAGACTTTTGGTGAGACACACCCCTCTTAGGCACTCTTGCCCTTCTCTCTGGTGCTGGCCTGGGTGGGTGACAAGAGGCATCAGCAGTTTGGGCCCCTCCAGACGTGCAGGGTGGGACAGTGACAGTCCCCTTCCTGCCATTGCAAGGGTGTGGGGACCTACCACTGGCTGGACCCAGGACAAACTCTTTGTTCCTGCTTGGTTTTGTCCCTAGCTCAGTTTTATTATTCAAAGGGAAGTCTTTCCAGGGAAAATGTAGGGGAAAAGTCTCTGTCCCTAACAAGGCCATTTGGGGACAGTCTCTGTCTAAGCTTGTTCCCATGTAACACTCAACTGGCTCTGGCTTTTTTTCCTTCACTGCTCTGTTCTTCATCCTTTAAGAGTTGCCTAGGACTTAGGGATGAAAGCCTGCCTCATTCCCTCAGAGGATCAAATCATTAGGCCTGTTTTCCAACTTGATTGATGTTTATATCTATTAATTGTTTTCCCTCTCATTTTCTGATTTCCTACTGATATCACAGAAAACCCTGAAGAAAACAATCTTTGATGGAGAATAACATATTTCAGAAGACAACTTCCCACCTCCAGTGTTTGTGGGTAATTAGAAGATTGAATATAAATGGCTTGCAAAGCTGCTTATTAACATTTTTTTCTTACCTTTACCTAAAATAGTCCGTTCCCCTGTGCATTTTGGACATCCCAGGATCTTTTCCATGCCAAAGGCAAAGGTCACTCCCTCTCTGCCTGTTGTCCATGTCCTGCCAGCTGTGACTTTAGGCAATATCATACTTTAGCATCTGCTGTGAGGTGACTCCTGGTGTTTACATGCTGCTCTACCTTCCACGTGCATCAGCAAGTGGGACCAGGCTAACCCACCCCTTCCCAAGGGATACAGGTCCTGCCAGGCTCCAGAGGTGGACAAATGGAGGTGAAAAGACCCAGTGACACCACGAGATCACAGGAGCACTCAAGATGAACTCTGGAAATGGAGATTTTCCTCCCCAGCAACCCTTGGCTCCAGATGAAGGGATGCATTAATGATGGGACGTGACCTTATCTAAGTAAGGTTAAGATTTTCAACTTTGAACAAAGACCAAGCTGGGAATTCAATGGAAAAATCTTTTGAGTCACAGTGTATGGCAAATTCATATTCAGGACAGATGGTATTTTCTAAAAGTAGCTGTTTACTCCTAGAATTACTCTTCTTCCTTCCTGTGGCATTTTTTCCCTCATTCTGTGGTTCTTCTGCCCACAAACTTGTCTTTTTCAGTAAATTTCTAGTGACAATTTTAACGATCTCTTAAAAAAACCCAGCTATAAAAAACCTCTCTCCCTGTCTATGTCTTCTTACCTTCATGACCCTCTGGGGCAATATCCTGCCCTAATTATGGATAAAAGTACAATATTTAGCTATTTTGGAAAATATCTTCTGTCTTCATACAGGAGGTCTAATTAGAAGTTTAGTCCATCTTGCTTTTTGTCCAGCTAAATGCCACACTCTATTTGTGTTGCTGCTGCTGGTCCCAACTAATTAAGGAAATCAATAATAAATTGAAAAAAAAAAACCCAAAAAAAACCACCTATCTTGGCTTATTTTCTTTTAGAAAACTGATTTCAGCTGCGCTCTTGTCTCCTCCTTTCACCCTTTGGGAAGGAGAGCAGGCTGTTTCAGATTTCTGCCACCTTGATCTCTCCCCTGTGACAAACCCCCTCGGGATTTGTGCCCAGGTACAAATCAAGACAGAGCAGGATTTGGCCCAGCAGCCCCAGCAGGAACCAAACACAGGGCCTGGCCCAAATCACCAGGCACCTGATGGGGCAGAACTAGCCCCAATTAAATACCTTAAAGTTGCAGTCTATGTCAGCCTCATGGTCCTGTGGCAGGGCTGGGCTCTTCTATTTCCCAGGCACAGTCCTGAACATTAGATTTTCTGTTATTTAAGCCATGTTTTCTTTCAGTTTGGACGACAGTAGCTCTCCACTGGCACCACACTCATTAGAAGGCCTCTAAGTCCACAGCAGTATTCAAAAGTGTTGCTCATTAAACCTTGGAAAGCAGACAACCTGCCTCTTGTATGATGGTGAGGATGAAAGATCTTGTAAAGGTCTTCTTTGTAGAAATAAAAATAGTCCCAGAAGCACAGTTTTTTTTCTTCCTATTCCACACAGGGTTCTCTGTTAACAATTGCAGCTAATTTTGTCTTCTGTTATTTCTGGATATATTTATGATAACCCCAGAATAATCTGACAGAGATTCTTCTCTTCACATAAGTAACCAGCATTCTTTCTGTAGTGTCTTAATGGTACCCATCACCCTGGTTTCAACACTCATTTCAGATATAAAATTAGAGACACAGATGCTGAATATTGTATTATTGAAAATGCTACATTTTGTTTGGTCTACTTTTTTCTTTTAAGTTTGCTTCTCATTAAATTAAAGACATTCCAACTCTCCAACTATGAAGCTGCACTTATTTTAGGGATAATTAATAGCAAATGTAGTTATTGACTTGTTTGCTTCAGGGAGAGAGAGAGAACAGGTAAGAGAATTATTGTTGGACCAGCAAAAGAAATAGGAGAAAAAAATGGCTGGCTTCAGATTATATGTAATATGTGACTGACAAAATGGAGCCAAGTGGGAACCTGCAACGCCAAACTCCAATTAATCCTGGCTCACCAAAGCTTGAAAAAGCAGATTTTCAGCTGACATGAATTACACAGCACCTTGACTAGGCAGGCAGCAGCTCCCTTCCTCTGGCAGAACAGTTTGTAGGAGCAGGATCAATGTGTGCAGGAGGCAGAGCTCCCCCAGGCCAGGCTGGCTCCTGTGGAAGGAAGGGGCTGTGCAGAGCCAGCCTGGTTGATCCTGACAGGGCAGGGCTGCTCCTGAGGCTCTGCCTGCTCCAGGGAGATCGGGGTAATGGGGTTAGTTAAAAGGGGAAAAAGGATAACCCACAGACAAAACCCACACTTTGCTCAGTGCACGGTGCAGGGCTGCTGGGTGTGAGATCAAACTTCACTCACACAGGGCAGTACCAGAGGGAGCCCAAACACCCCAACAGTGGCAGCAGCATCACTGCCAGGGCAGCACAGCTGAGCAGGCTGGGCAGGAGTGAACAGAATTTTCAGCTAAAATACTGTAAGGCCACGTGTTAGGAAACAGTTCTGTTAATGAGCATTTTCAGCATCACCTTCTTGCTCTTACTAATTTTTCCCCTGTGAAAAAAAAGCTCTTTTCCTTACCATTCATCTGACTTTTGGTCTTTGAAGCTCTGTTTCTTGTAAGTTTAAAAAAAAGGTTAGGCTTTTCCAGATAGTGTAGGGATTGGCATTTAGGGAGATAAATCCTACTTTTACCATCAATTGAAAAAAATACTGTAGGATAACTCCTGCAGCTAAATTCCCATGGAAGACTTTGTCCATCTTCCTTGCCTGGGTGGGTCCATTCTCCAGGTCTCTTCCCAAAGTCCCTGTCCTTGTTTGGGTTTGGTTTTATGTCTCCACCTCTGTTTTATGTTGCTGAAATGGAAGCATGTACATTATGAAAGCAGCTGCCTTAGACCCAGTCAGGTTTTCCCCACCAGAGCCTTTTCATAAATCTGGGTGTGCAGACAATCTTTAATGCTATTGTAGGGGTAGGAAAGAGCAGCACCAAGCATATTTCTGCAGTCAGACACAGAGCAATGGTCTCATGAGCAACACTTATTTCCACTATTGTTCATGCTCATGCCAAAAATTAATCTCTTTGCCCACAGCAGACTCCTTGCCTGATTTATTTGGGACCCTACCCAGGGCTCTGGCTCTGGGCAGTCATGGCAAGGACATCCAATTATCAGTTCATCATTTTATTTTGATTAAATGATAGTTATGATGAACAGCCCCACTTGCATTGTGTCCTCTTTTGTGTGGCTATTAACACATGCCTAGCATGGCTGCACAAAAGACCAGCCCTTGCCTGCATGCCAAGCCAGCTGGACTCAAAAAGAGCCTTTGTAGTGACTTCAGACAACCTTGGAGCCAGGCTCTGATGTAAAGTATCACAAGCTGGTAGTGATAATAATTTGCTTTTCCAATCACAGGAAACTCCATGCTTCTAGATGCAACCAGCTCAAACAAATACATATTCAAGAGAACACACCATAGGTGGGAAGAGAAATGTAATTGCACCCAATTTTACAATTGCACTTGTCCTCCAGGAGCTAAAATGGGATTTTTAATATACTTATTTTGAATAGGTGCATCTGCTCTGTCATTTTTGCATAATGAGCACATTCCTGATACTTAAAGAATTAGCTTTCCCTCTTGCTAAGATATAGGTAAAATGAGGCATGCTGTTATTCATGTATTTATTTATTCATTCATTATTTCTTTTGCATGAAGCATACTGGGCAATCCATCTTGTTCCCAGGAAAACCCCAGGGGCTATGGGGAAGGCTCAGCATTCAGCTCTGAACTCAATTATCACAAATCTCATCCTATAAATTAGAACATGTTGCAGAGAAAGAAGAAAATGCAGCTCTCTGCAGTACATTCCCTGAAAGAGAGAGAGAGAGAAAAATGCTTTTGGACAGATGCCTTGAGAAATGCAGGGAGGGAGTTTATCCAGTCACCCCCAGATTCATGCTACAGCAAGGGAAGGGGCCCTTAGCTGTACTTCCAAATATGTTTTGCCATGTCATGGTTTCATGGATTAGCAAAGTCCAAAGCACAGGGGTAGACATGGACAACCTACACCAGGCTCCACTCCAGGATGTATCCGGAGCTCAGGCATGATCCTTCCCTCAAAGGAAAGCAACTTTTCTTGCTCAAGTGAGCCAAATAATGGGCTTTTATTTCCAATTTTAATGACTCAGAGGATAGTTCTAAAAATGTATTATTTCCCAGATTAATTCAGATGCTAGAAACCCACCAGGAGAGAACCTACAGGATATTCCTGCAGCAGGACTTAGGTCTGTGGTAAAGTGACCCACGTAACTCCCACAGACCTGCTCCACAGCTGCAGGATGTGCACCAACACCTCTGAATGCTGTGATTTAGAGGTTTCCAGAAAAAGTATCACCAGCTCTTGGGTTTTGACGTGTTTGTAGCACCAGCCTTGCTAACAGGTTGACAGAGACGATATTTTCCTCCGAGTGACGTTGGTAAGAAGGTGTGATTCATAACCAGAATAATTGCTGGAGTCCTTCTATTGACTTCACTCCCAGCCAAAGCTGGACACCCACGTGTGCCTGGGAATAGGGGAGCAGCCTGTGCCAAGCGTGCTGGTGCAGCACAGAAGCTGTGGAAGTAGGAGCTGCTCTTAAAAACTCGCTGATGTTGGTGCATTTCTGGCTTCATTTAAACAGTGCTCCTGTTTAAGCAAGCTTCCTTGTTTTAGGTAACTTTTGAAACTTATTTGGGTTCTGAATTATCCTGGGCAGCTGCCATAGCCTTTTGTGGCAGTGGGAGACCACTGTCCCTGCAGCTTTGCTCTGAAGGTGCCTCAGATGGCCAAGCAGCACAGACAATCGACAGCTCCATGTTGTGCTGGTTTAGTTGAATTGCTGCAAAGGGGCCTGAAGGCTGAAGAATGAATAAGAAACTTGTTGTCTGGCTGAAGCAGAGTCTAAACAGTCAGTTCACCACCATTCCTAGCTCCAGAGGGGACTGTGAAGCACTCTCAGGCTGCTGTGGGATGCTGTCAGACACGCAACATGCCTGCAAATTGCCAGCACTCCACGTTGGAATCATTCAATCTGGGGTGCAAAGTGTGGAGACCTGGTAAAAAAAGTGTCTGAACCTCTCAAAATGCTAATCAACCATCACAGGCTTGAGTTAGGATGGTCTAATAAGGGTGAGGTTGTGTGAGATGTTGTCATAAATATGCAGCAGCCTGCCAGCTGGTTTGGAGACTGCACAGGATGGTGTAGTCCATATTTTTTTCTTTTGATTTCTTACCCTCCCTCCTTGATAGGGAATATCTGTTTTCTCCTGTTGCAAAACTGAAACCCAGGTAAACAGCTATGGCATTACTCTTTAACCAGGAGCCACATATACCAGCACCAGGTCAAACAAAACATTTGTAATTTTTAACATCCCTATTTCCAGGGTGTTTCTCAGAAGCTCAGGTGAGCAGCTCTGTATCTCTGCAGCTGCTGTAGGCTGGATCCAAAGAAAATTGAAACAGCTGAGAAGGTTTCCATTAACTTCACTAGACTGGGTCCTGTAACAGGAAAAGACTCCTAATTTCAGGCTTCATGGGATGGCTCTGCCACTGCCTCTTTAATAGGTGAAAAAATGCACTGTGGAGACCACACATCCTGAACACTACAAAACCAATTCTTCCACTAGAGCTATAGAATCACAGGAATGTTCAGATTGGAAAAGACCTCTAAGATCATCGAGCCCAGCCATTATCCAGCACTGCCAAGTCCACCACTAAATCATGTCCCTGAGAACCTCATCATTAAATCCCTCCAGGGATGGTGACTCAGCCACTGCCCTGGACAGCCTGTTCCAGTGCTTGGCTATCACTGAAACATGAGTCATGACACAAGTTTTCTAACCTTATCTGAGCTTCTCCTGAAAGAAGAGCTTCCTTCCACTTCCTGCATCAAACCTGAAGACTACCAGCAGGCTCCTGTTGTTTACCCTGCTCTGAGCAGCTGTTGGAGCCTTCAGGACAGCGAGGAATCAGGGGGAAAACCCCACACAAACACTTTGGTGTTTGAGCACTGCTGGAAGTTCAAAACACCAGGTTCAATCCAAGTGCCAAGATAACAGCTGGAGGCAGGAGGATCTGTAGGTGCTGAATCAATGAGATTGGATTATTTCTTACACCAGACAAGGGGGTTGCTTGTGCCAACAACATTTACAATCCCTCACGATAATTTAAGAAGGAATAAGTGATTTCACAGGAACCACAGAATCCTAGAATCATTTGGGTTGGAAGGGATGTCCAAGATGATCTCGTTCCAACATCCCTAGACCACATTCCCCTAGACCAGGTTTCTAAAGTCCCATCCAACCTGGCCTGGAACCCTTCCAGGGATTATCACACAAGCTCCTATTTCAGTCTACCAGACATGTCACAAAGTGAAGGCACCATCAACGTAAGGAAACTTGCTGCAACACTAGAAGCTAAAGTTCACTTCCAGCATTTAAAAAAAGCCCTAATTACAGTAAAAAGAGTTGGCTATAGATGCCTCAAGTTATAAATAATGAATGTTGGTGTTTATTCAGGCAAAAACCACAACCATTAAATATGGAAATCCAGTGCAAATCAGTGAAGCAAACATCTAGAAATAGAGAGAAAAGATAAACAATAATAATAAATTATTAAAGCTTATAACTAAGAAAGCCATGGGAATGTCAGAGGGACCATTCATCTGTAAATGGGGCAGTGAAAGAAGATAATGCACCTAAATTCTGCATCTGTAAAACTCTCACTGACTTCACTGATTAGGAAGGAGTTGCTTAAAAATCAGCAGAAAGGGTTCTCATTTGATCTAGAAAACAATGCAAACTTCACTCAATGGATAAACCAGAAATGCTTTTTATCATTGCTATTTATAAATGCTGCCTGTGGCAAAGATTCCTGGTGCATAGATTGTTATGGTGAAGGACTACCAGGAAAAACTACAAGGAAAGCACTTTGCAGTTTTGGATAGCCTGATCTGCTTAGTTTACAGTCAGATTTGTCCTCCATCTCCAGAGCTCAGCCTCTGATCAGAGCAATAAGTGCTGCTCCTGGCTTAGGTACTGGTGTTCACAAGAATGGATTTGACCATCAGCTTGCCTCTGTCATTTTTGGGTTGTTTCTTTCCCCCAGCTCCCTCAGCTGCCTTCCTTACGCGTTGCTTACAGCTTGAGCTCTCATTTCTCCTTTCTGTGTGCATGAGGAGTGAGAAGAGGCAGGCAGATTGTTGTCCTGCCTTGATTAATGCACCTTCTGCAGGCACCCAGGTGCTGCAGCGAGCGCGGTGGGTGCACAGGGATCACCGTGCTCCAGTGACACATGGCTGGTGCTGCCACAGCCACAGCAGCTGCGGGCTGAGATTTTAAATTTTCTGTCTTAAGGCACCCTGGGATGTATTTTAAAGTTATCTCAAGGTCAACTAGAAGATGGCATAGGTGGTTTTGTGCATGTGTCTGTCAGTCAGCACCTTTCCAGAGTGTCAGAGGAATTTATGATGAGCTCCTAATGAAATTCATTATTGTGGCCAAGGCACAAGGTGACCCAGATTCCCACATTCACAGAAGTGGAGAGTGCTCTGATCTGACATCTCCACTTTTGGGATGTTCTGCTTTGGTTCCAGCTGCTGATTCCATCTGCAATCTGCTGGGTTTGGGCCCATACCTGAGCAAGATTCAAGGCATAAGATGAGTTGCTTGTGACAGGGGATGGGGCTGACTGTGTAGCAAGGTCATTTGAAAGAGAGGAGCTGACCTCCCAGCACCTAAATCCTCACAGAGAAGACTGCATACAGATGTGAGCATTCCCCCCATCCTGCTCAAAACCCCCTTAGTTGGTCATTGTAATTACATCAGAGCAGCATAAATAGAAAACCATGGAAAGTGTTTAATATGTCCAAAAAGGTGGAGCAGCAGGTATTCCAGCAGCTCTTTTCTAGACACAAATCTTTGCTCTGCCCTTGCATTGGAGGAAGAGGAATTGGTACTGCCAAATCAACAGCCTCCTTTTTGCTGATGCTTCGTTTCTAACCATGGCCAGAACTTGTCTGACCTCAATTCTCGAGTCTTTTGACCCACCAAATTGAATTGCTTTTAATTTTTTTCTAGCCAGCCCCCAAAAGCATTGAAGTGGTACTTTACTGATGCAAATGTAGAAGGGAGCAGATAATTGAGTTTGATCTGGTCAGACAGAGTTACGGCTGGAGGCTACCTATGAAGACTTTAAGCATAAAAATATTATTCTCAAGAAATCCAACTGGTAATAACTTGAAATTCCATGTGAAAACTCATCCTACAACAATCAAAATTTCCTCCAGACACTCAATTTAGTTTCAAAAGAATTTTCCTTGTGCACAATTGTTTCTGTGTATTGAGCCCCAAGTAAACAACCATGGGCAAGAAACTCTGTAGAAACAACTGATAGCTGGAATAATTTCTGGAAAATTAACTTTGTGGTTATACACTCAGAGCTAGAAGAAAGGTTTGCTCCCTCAGGATGCAAATTATCAATGCTCTAGTGTGTGTCCAGCTCTGAGCTGGACACTCAGCACTTTCAGGCTGGGGTCACAAGAGCCTTGCTGGCAGTCATTAGGTGTGGCCTGGATGTGCCAGGGGGACAAAAGGGACAATGCCATTGCTGCAGGGGATAGCAGGGTGTCCCCCTAGGACCGTGTACAGGCCCACCAGATGGAACCAGAACACCCTTTGGATGCTCCTCCCTGTAACTCCCACTTAAGTTCATGTTCAGTTTGGTGCCCAAGGGCAGCAGTCAGGCTGAAATCCCAATTTCCCTCCTCCTACACAACACATCTTGCTGCTGCTTACACTGCAATCTGCTCCAGGCTTCCAGCTTGTGTATACATCACGGGCTCTGCTGATCACAACAGTGATACCTACTTCAAACAATGAGAGCTTTTTGCCTGCAATTTCCCTTTGATGCTTAAATAACAGAAAAACCACAAAACCAAACGAAGCTCTCCTTTGAATGACTCAGGAGAATACAGTAAGCTATTCTGCACTGTCAGACTCTGTTGTAATTAGGTGCTTTTAGAAATATATTATCTATTTTTATCTGTTATTTATTGTGCATACTGTATTTATTGTGCTGAACACATTATGCCCCTGACAGGCTATCTCAGATTTCTCAGTGTGTTAATTGTCTGGGCCCTGCTGCTACACCAACTTCTGAGATTCAGAGACAAACCAATTGAATTCTGACATTTATTTATCTTCCTAGAGTGAATATTTTTGTCTGGTAAATATGCAGGGCTCCTAAAGAGATGTTACACCACGTCACACTAATCCTCCTCAGTTCCTGGATTACTGACCAAACACACAGTGACATCCCTTTCAGAGCCACGGGCTCACGTGGTGACAGCCTTTGCCTAAAGGCAAACCCACGAGGTTTCCAGAAGGAATTTAGACCAGCTGTGTCTCGGGGCAATGCAGATGCACCCCAAAAGTGGGGGTTTGCCCCTCCCTGGGCTGTACAGAGCCATCAATGCCATCCTCAGGGCTGTGTTTTTCCAAGAACTGAAAGGCAGAGCCACGAGTTCACTCCCTGGCTCCGGTTTCCTGCCTCTTGTGCCCACCCACCCCTGCCCACATAAAAAAGGAATAGCAGAACAAGGCAATAATTCTTTTCCCTTCCCAAAAACCTAGAAAATGAACATGAGTCAAAGCTCCAGCTGCCTGGCAGCGGGAATGCAAACACCAGAACTTCCTGGTAGATGCCGAGAAGTAACTGCACAACCTGTTTAATTAATTAATTATCCTTTCCAGCCCTGCAATATCCTCCAGATCTGCCGTGTCCTTAGCTACCCTGACCACAGGTGGGCTCTGGGCTCAGCTCTTGCCATCCATCTCCTGAGCACCCTGCAGTGAGTTTAGACTTGCATTGCCCACGTGGTGCTCATTCACTCATTTCTCATCAGAGAAAGGAAACCTCTCCAGCATGTGAGCCAGTGTCTCCATCCTTCCAAGGTATGTGCATGTCTCATGCCAAAGAAAATCTTCCCCCTCAGCTTTTCTGGATGCCTAATTTAAGACTAGAAACGAGGAGAATTTTTATAAGTCTAGAAAGCTGTAGCACAAAGCTTACAAGAGGGAGCATCAAAGTCCAGGAGAAGGAAACTGGGGGCCCTCAGAACTCTTTACAATGTGGCAAGGATTAACAACCTTTAGTCCTTTATACCCTGTACAAACACTACTTATTCTACACTAAACAACACTTAATCTATAAAAAACCTACTGATTTTGCTTGTAGAAATTCAGAACCAAATCCACAACAGTAAGTTCATATTCCTGGTAGCACCAGGCAGCCTTCTGCAGAGACCTTTATCTTGAACCACCCTGCCAGGAGCCCCTGACCTACACTCAGCCTCTTAAGAGCCAAGACCTTCACTGATCTGATCCTCTTTGAACAAAGAGGCTGCCAAGTGCAGCCTTCCAAAAGCAAACCAGGTTTGCTGAGCTGATCCCAGAAGCAGAAAGCAGAGCTGCCCTGGGAAGGTGATTCTATAGCTCCTCTGCTGTCCTGGCAGAATTTCATGGTGAGAAAAAGCTACACCTGCATTAAAGATAGACCAAGGACAATACCACCCATTTCACCTTTTTATAATCCCATGTTTTGGTTTTGGTTTTTTTTTTTTTTTTTTTGCCTAATGGGGAGAGAACACTGCAGTTCCAGTGCTGTTGCAGAGGAATCCTTGTCATCATAGGTGGGTCTTCAAAAGTGAAACAAAGCTATGGGATAAACCAGAAAATTTCCAAGCTCATGAACAGTTGTACAATTTGAGATATTCTGTTGTCTTTGTATGCCATGTATGTGAGAACCATGGGAATTCGAAATGGGCAATAAAATATAAAATACATGTGTTTTTTAGTGATAATATATCAACCTAAGAAGTGAATGAGCCCATATAGCAGCTTTTTCTCTCATTCATTATTTTAATATGCTGAAATCCCTACATTTTAGTCTACCTGGCTTTTAAAGTATATGGTTATGAATCCCTGGGAAAAAAGACATCAAATGAAATAAATGGCAGCTTTGAATTAAAGTTGTGATGAACACTGTCACAATAAATTGTCTCCTCACCCAGAGGAGTGAAGAGGGATTCCTGCTGTACCACACCATGTTTTCACAAGTCAAATACAGCCACGTGTTCAATTTATTGCTTGCTTTTGGGCTGAAAGTCTCAACAAATCTTAAATGAATGCAGCTGAGCATGATTCAAGGCTATTTGGATAAGAATACCATGTTTCCAGCTAATTTAGGCTGGGATTTTCTAGGTTGTGCAAAGGTTTTTGCAGCCCAAGTCAGAGGCACTGGTGTTTCTAAATCCTCTGGGCAGTGTGTCAATGCATAATCTTTGAGAGGTGCTGCTCCACAGCTTGTTTCTACAGCCATAACTGCAAGAGGAAGGAATGCTGAAATGAGAGTCAAAACAACGCTTTCATAGGAAAGATTAACCCTTTTCAACACCCCAGCCCTTACTGGCATTGCAGTGTGCATTAATCACCAATTAATCACCAATTCCCTGCTCCAGCTCCATTTGCTGCTGCTACAAAAGGGGATGACAATTTAAACAACCACTTCTGGGACACTTGGCTGGTGCACAGAGCTTTGCTCTGAACAAGATGAATGAATCCATTTAGACAAGATGGCTACACGTTTTGCATTATCTTTATTGCACTTTTACCACGTTGCAAACAATTCCACAAAAATGCTGCAAAAGTAAGCCTAGAGCTGCTGAAAGCAGCTTTTTGCCCATATATGTATATATTTACACAAAACTATCAAAAGCAAAATTGAAAAGTAGCAGCTCAGCTATGATAGTCTAGAAAGATAAGAGCTGCCACCTCCTTATGGACAAATAGTACAACTTGTCATTTTACATCACTTTGTAAAACCAACATTCAAGTATTCCTGTCAAAGCACAATTAGTGAAATTCCCTTCTGGTAACCCCTGTATTTATTATCATTATTATCATTATTATTATTATATTTTGTCTTTAAAAGTTCATAATGCCTTAACCCTTTAAATGCTGAGTAGCTGGGGGGGAAAAATAAGCATTCAATTTAAATAAGATACAGTGGATTAGAGCACTTAAAGGGTTAACACAAAATACTAAGTGGACTGTCACCACAAATAAAGTGTGAGTCACAAAACTATGCTGTCCCTCTTAGTGAAATTTGGAAGGTAGGTCTGGGGTTTCATAGATATACCATATATAAATACAAAATATTAAGTAAAGGCCTCCTTTCTATACAAAAAGGACAGGAGGTGTTTTGCCATCAGACTGCTGTCTGTCCGTGATTGAGTATTTTCTGAATCTTTTCATAATCTCTCTCCAGGAACTAATGAAAAGCATCACATTAGACTTATTTTTCTTAATGAACTAATCCTTTGCAGAGTCTACACTTTACCTACTTTGGGAACAATTATATCTCATTTCTGAATTCACTGAATTCACAAAGTAGCATACACAGTCTTTTGCAAGACTTTATTTTTTGTTGTTGTTGTTTCTTTCTCTTCTTTGAATCTTCTTGACTCAGCTGGTAAAAACGCAGTCTTGCCATTTCACTACCTCTCAGTTGCAACAGTGTTAACCTCCGTGTTAAAGTCATTTTCCACCACGTTGTCATAGCCATCCTTCTCTATGCAGTCACTGACAGCCTTGAGGACAATCCGCAGCCGCCTGTCCATCGCCTCCAAGTGAGGCTGGTAGAGGATTGGAGCTATTTTGTCTTTTAGCAAAGATTCTTTCATCAGGAGACTGAGTTTGTACTCCTCCTTGGCTAGCAACTGTAATCGCAGATAGGTGGACTTCCTGATTCTAGGAGGAAAAAAAATGCAAATCAGTCATTTCCATCACTGTTGATCTCAACAGTGCTAAAAGGCTTATAGCCAAAATTACAATAATGGTGCAAGAGCCTTATTCTGTGATCTGAAATGACAAGAACCAGGCACTGTCACAGCCCTAGTGCAGCTGGCATTGTCACCTGGCCACTGATCTTTTGGGGCCCTTGGAGGTGCAGAGGTTTTGGAGCACAGCTCCATGGGGCAGTGCAGGCAGCCCTCACATCCCTCACCTGGAAAGGCACCAAGTGGAGCTGGTGCAGCATTCACAGGGCCACGTCCACCTTGGCAATGACACGTGTGACACATGTGGCACTGAGCAGGGACATGTGTGACAGCAGCAGAGGCTCCTCAGGCTCACCCTGCAGGGCTGCCCAGAGCCCCCCTGCAAAGCTGAAACTCTAAATGTCACCTGGCCCCTCTGAAAACCCTGGCCATGGGCACCAAGGAAAGCTGTTGAGAAGCATGTGAACAAACTGGGATTTTGTCACTTGACTTCCACAGGATGTGTATTTTGTCTTAAAGCTTCTCTCCCAATGGCTCACGGCCGTGTCCCTGCAAGGCCCTGATCCCACAGAGCATTTAATGTGGCAGTGCCAATGCTCAGGGCTAGCTGGGCAGGATCACACCATCCCCTCCTCTCCACAGTGTGCAATGAAAGATTCACTTAAACATTTTCAGTCCTGTTAGTGGAAACAATGGTACAAACCAGGAAACACCTCCAGAGGGAAAACATACCTGCAGCACTGGTTTAAAGGCACCAATATGGAAAGTTCATCATGGGAATATTTTCCAAACCTATTTAAAGATAAGAGCAAGAATGTAACAAGGGTTGTTTGGAAGACTGACTTTTTTTTCTTTTTCCTTTAACCCCAGAAAGATTATTAAAGGTATTTACCCTCTTCCATTATCTAAGTGGATAATAAAAGTTTCATTTCCAAACTTCTCAAAGGTTTCATAGTGATGTCGATCCATGTTACCTATGGGACAAAGAGAAGAAAAAAGACCATTCTCACTCTGGCTTGAGCCTGCAGGTCAGGGCAATGCAAAAGCCCAGTGCTCCCCAAGAACAGTGGCTGGGTAGAGCAGAGAAAGCAGCAGACCTGCAGAGCTCATTTGCTCTTACTGTAGACACCCCAAGGTGTGTGATACTGGAAGGGCTGTTAAACCTCTGGCAGATTTTCAAGTTCTCTGTGGATTTTATACTTAAGCTCTAAAAGGCCCATCAGGAGGCAAAGCCAACCTTCCCCCCCTGCAGCAACCCCTCCTGGGGTACCCCAAGGAAATCCCTCTCCAGCACAACAGCATCTCAGCCTTCTGGGGAGTCTGGTCACCTGCAGGGTAGCTGTGCTCCCTGCTGGCAAGGAGCCCTGCTGCTGCAGCCATTAGGGTGTGTGAAGCAGGCATGGTACATGTGACATGTGCAAGGCTTTGCTCAGGCAGGAGAAAATGCCTGCTTTGAGCAGGGGTGTTAATCCTGATCACTTTGTTAATACTGCATTCAACTTCCTGAGCCCCAACCAAACATCCTGGTTTTTCCTCTGGTGAGAAGCTTGCCCCAGCTGCTGACTGCCTGGGAAGGCAGAACAGCATCATGGCTGTAGGATATGGATCAGGATGGTGCTGATCTGCACAGCTGCACGGCCCTCCCTGTGTGAGCTGCTTTTTAAGGCCAATGTGCAGAGCACTGCTGCCAAGCTATGAATTTTGTCTCCCTGGCAGGGGTCTTGAGCTACTTATAGATGCCACATATGGCTCCTGAGCTGTCACCTGGCCTCTCCTGCTGCAGCCTATTGCAGGAATCTCAGTGGGGGCAATGGCACAGGATGTGTCCATGCTGGCACGTGCCCAAGGATCAAGGATGTAAGTTGGCAACTTTTTGCTGCAGCAGGAAAGGTTTCATATGGGAATGAGAATTAGGCTTGGAATGTGTCACTAGTACCTAGCTGTAAATAATTATTTTATTGAGATCAGGTTACATAAACAGAAGAATTCCTGATACAATCCACAGCTGCCTTTGTGACAAACCAATGCCTCTTCCCCCCAACCCTGACATTTTATAGAGAAGCAGCAGAGAACTCTCCTGCAGGATGAAAACAAAGCACCAGTAATGAGCAGTCCTTGCATGTGCATCCAGGAGCCATATATTACAGGGGTAAAGCACTCACTAAAGCAAACTGTGAAGCCCTTCACTGCTGTGAAGGAGACTGGCCTGACCTGCATTCATCACCACTCTGCATTTCTGAACATCTTTGTTCCTTTAATCTGCACTGATGGGAATACATAACCATGTAAATCTGCATTTTCTCATAATCATCTAGAAAAGCACATACAGTAAACGCAGCTTCAGCAAACTGCTGAGCTATGCAGAGCAGTGCAGAAAGAAATGGTTCTTATTCTAATTAAATGTTGCATTTAATTTTTGAAAGAGATGAAACATACCCATTAGGAAATCAAAAACTGTCATATCCATTATATCCAGAATTCTGGTCCCACTGTCATATGGGGGTGTTTGTTTAACCTCTTCACAATAATCTGGATCAACTTCCCATCTGGAAAAGGCAATATTTTGATATTTTATGCGACAAACAAAGCTTACTGAAATGACCAAAAAATGTTACTTTGCAAAGATCTGCTTGTATCATGTTCAATTGAGGGCAGGGTCAGGGAGAGGCAGCAAATTCCAGCACTGCAGGCAAGCAAGGAAGATTGTGACTGATGAAAAAGGAAGAAAATCACAAGACTGAAAACTATCTGCTTCAGGATTTAGGAGACTAGCTGCACCATCAGTCATATGGTGCAAACAGCTGAGACTTGTTTAGGGCTGCTGAGAGCAGTGCATCTTCCTCCCTCTGACAGGACTCGTTCAGGTCCCATTGCATCCTGTCAGTGCCACTGGAGGTACCTGTCCCACGAGGGCATTGTGCCACTGAAGGTCCTTTTGGGCTCAGGACCATACACTGGAGCTGCTGGCACGTGAAGTGCCCTGTCCCTTCCCAGGGGCTGGGAAAGCCCAGCTGCCCTCCTGGGGCCAGGGACTGGGGTATTTCCCCACCACCCTGTGCAGCTCTGCTCACCACTACTCACTCTGCTTTCTTGCGCTTGTGGTAGGAACGCCTCCAGGGGTTTCTCCAGGTTTTCCTTTTTGCTAATGACAAATCAGGCAGGAAAGCAGCCAGGGACCCTTCGATCTGATCTGGTTTCCCACACAGGGCATGCTCTGTTGAGCAGTAGTAGGAGCATTCCCCATAGAAGCAGATGTTGTTGGCTGGCAAAGAAAGGAAAACAGTTTTAAAGCCTGCCCTTAAATTAGTATTGAGAATTCATAAAAGCACTGATGTATGTAGGAGCAGAAATAAATCCAAACCCCTGTTACCACACATAGTTTTCCTCCACTGAAACCACTAGAAAGACATTATTTCAGTGGCTGGGATCACGCCCTGTGCAAAGCTCTTTGTGACTATTTCCAGTCTATTTATATTCCCCAAACCCATTTTTTTTTAATCCTGTCTTTTCTCCTTTCGTTTTCCCAGACTGATACATTCCTTGGGAGCTATTTGCTACCCCAGGCTGGAACCCTAAATCCCACAGCTGAACAAGTGGCATGTGCCCAAAATAAAGTCACTTCTCAAAATCTTGGCTTGTTTCTTTAAGAACGGAGAACATTTCATTCATTTCCTTGCTGGTATGAGAAGAACTGGCAGTTTCTGCAAGGAGAATTATTTACCACCAAGAGTCCCGTGGGGGTGTGCGTGCAAGGTGGAAATAGCACGGACGTAACGCTGTCAGCACACATCTCAAACACTAATTCCTTCCTCCACACCTCACATTACTCCAAGAACCACAGAAAAAGAAATCTGCAGCAGGTTTTGGACCGTGTGTTACCTTAAAACCTCCCCAAAACTGCCACCACATATTTCTGTACCAACAGGAACACCCACATCTTTACAAGAACATCCTGCCCACAGGAATTCACTGAAGGTGAGAGAGAGCAGCTCATCCCCAAAGCCCACCAACACCAGACTGTGAACAGGAATAGGAGCACACTGCTGCTCTTGCCAGTGTGCTACAGCTCTTGTGACATTGCTTTATGCACATAAAATGTCATTAGAGGAAGACTGTGCCCTTTCCTCATGGTAATGCATGAGGCTGAGAAGTCACATTGCTTCCTAATTCCCCACAAGGCCTCTAAATTCAAATATTGTTTCTGAGCTCCTCTCCCTCTGGGCAGGCTCGGTGCAAATGAGGCAGGAAGGGCTGGGAGTAGCAGGAGGTGATTTTCTGCCTGCCACAGGAAGGTAAGTGTGGGTTTGCATGGCAGTGATGCCCTGCAGCACACAGCCCTGCACATCACTGTGACATCCCCAGCCCAAACCTGCATCCAGCAGAGTGCCCAGTGGAGATGGGGCACTGCCAGTGGGAGATGGTGAGTCAGGAGGACAGGGGACAACTCTGGGGATGACAGGAGGGAGGGAGGAACAGAGCAAGGAGCTGTGTTTGAGGGAGGAGAGGTAGGGGAACATGGAACAGCAAAAAGGTCTCATGATGCTTTTGATTAATTAGCTGCATTATCTGGGGCTGGCTGTTAAACCATGGAATTATAGCAAATAACCACACTACAAGGCTGATGTGTTACTACGTGACAATCTGTCCCAGCTTCCCACTGATGTCCCAGCTTTCTCTGTTGATGGCCACCTGATTTGTCCATGAAGTTGTGATTACTTTACTCTAAGACAGCCTTTTGATATCACCCTGCTTGGCTGACTCACAAGGGCCACCCATACATCCATGCTCAGGAACAACTTACCCAAACTGTGTATTTATATTCACAGAGTTGGATCATAGCAGTTAAATATAACCTGGCTAAGTCCAGAAATATTTACTCTGTGGCCAAAAAGCTTGTTGACAATTACTCAAGGAAAAGAAAAGCACTTCAGGGAAGAGAAAAGGAAGAACAGAAATTACAAAAGGAAGGAAGGGATCACTCAACATATCTGTACTTCTGAGTTTGCAATTTAAGTGTTTTACCAAGGGGAATATCCTCACTTAAAAATTGTGTTTCTGCTGATTTGAAGCTGCAGTGGGGCTTGGGCTTCAATTCAGCTGTCTCAGCATCACCCCCTCATCTCTGGAGGGAGGGAACCATGCAGATTTATCTTGACTGCCTGAGATAACTTATCTTCCAGGGTTTCTATGACCTGACTTCCACCTGGCAGCAGGAAGCCAGTGCTCGTTTATCTCCTGCCAGATCAGTTTTGTAAAGAGCAAAAGGACCAGCAAATGCCCCCCACGCCATCCCAGCCTCTGCTGCTCACTATGTAAATCTGACCTTTCAGGAAAAAGGAGTTGTATTAAACACAGCATTTTGCTCAGTGGGAAGATAAATACTCTGTTTAATAGTTTGCTTCTGTATTCAGCTTGGGGAACAATGAAAGCCTGCTCTGTATTGTCAACGAAAGCAACTGGGGCTAATCACTCGACAGTAATCACACACAGGTAAGTCTTGAGGAGAGCTGGGGGCTCTGGCAGTGCTGGTGTTTGCTGCTGCAGGGCTGTGCAGTGAGCACGTGTGCTGCCACTCATCCCACTCATCCCCGCCAGGATCTTCCAACTACTGATCCTCCACGGAGCCCCATGCCTGCTCCAGCATCCAGTGCCCTGAGCAATGGCAAGATGTGTCCTGTCATTAAGGCAGTGAACTTGCAGTAAAACCACTAAAAAGTGTATTTCTCACTGACAAGTTACATTCAATGGCAAATCTTTTTCTGCCAGCAGTTATTCCCCCCATGGGCTCAGACCTGTGGTACCTACTCCCTGCAGCTCCTATTCTATTTCTGGGGATAGAAGAGGTGAAAGGATGCTGGATCTCAAGCTACTGCTAGAGAAATTAACTGCCTTGATTGATACAGAACAGACATCTTATTATGTCTGCCCCAGTCCTTACATACCAGCAGTAAGATGAAGCAGCCTGAATTATCTGGGGAAACATTCATTTTTAAGGTTTCTTTAAAATGTAAGGGAAAAAAAGAGGCACCAAATATAGAAAACCACAGATCTCATTTAAGACTTCAAGGTGCTGTAGCAAGGCTCTTTGAAACCTAAGTAGGTGACCCACATTCTGCACAGCAGGCTGAGGGTGAAATTCCAGCTAGAGACACAAGCCCAGTGCTTCATGGCAATCCCACGCTGAGAGCAGGGTTTGGCTTTCCGAAGCAAAAATAAGAGAGAAAGGGGAGATGAGCTCCCTGCTGGGACACAGTCCTTCTCCTCTCACTAAAATTGCCCAAACCATATGTTCCTCTCACCAGATAAAGGTGTTTCTTGCATAAGTACACCTGCAAAAGGAGCAACAGCCAGGAATTTGTGCTCCTGCAGGGTGGGCAGGAATGGCAACAACAGCAGTGCTGGCAAAGCAGACAGGGAGGGATGTTCATACATGCTGGAATGTCCAAATGCTGAGCATTTCCAACATGCAAAACACTTCTTCACTACAAACCAAAAATGTTTTCCCAAAGCACCAGAAAGACAAGAGAAACCCATGTTGCAGTGTCTGATTTTCATTATCTGAGGAGGAATGGATGTGATTTGTAATGAAATGCAGGCAAAAATCATGGTCTGGTGATCGAAGCTCCAACTAATTACAACAATTAAGAACCAGAGTGTCTGTGTCTCATCTGCAAATTCTCTGTGCATGCTCCTGATAGCTGAACAATAATTCTTCTCAGGAAGAAAAGGAACAAGGGGGGATACCTTAAAGCAAATTGCTCGGCAGAGCAATTCTTTTATTCAGCTTTGCATGACTGTTAATAGAGGACATTTAGCAAGCCTGTGCAATTGGAGTACTGGAAAGAATCCTGAATATTTACTACAGCAATGCATGAAAAGATCTTTCATTTACCTTCTCAAAATAATAGGTAATTCAGAACTGCTATTGTATGCTGAGAGGGAAAAAAATCCATAATCCCTTGGAATTGGTTAATATGAACAAAAACATAGTGCTTACTAGCTGTGTAACATTGATTTCTTTAAGCTGCTGCCTCAATTACTTCCAAAATGAAGGCTGACATCATTAATATGTCTCTTTTTTCCTAGCAAATTACCATTCATTTGTAAAAGTAGCAGGGCTACTGCAGTCTGCCTTGCTGCAAAGGACGTAAAATTAATTTAAATAATTACTGACCTAATTCCATTTCTCATGTTTAAGTCCAAACTGCCTGAAAGTGCACTTTTCTGCAATCTGCTTTCTCTCCGAGTGCAGCCTAATGCATTCACTGACCTGCCTGCTCACAGCCATTGTCACTTTTCCATGGGAACAGGGATGCTGCTGGGCACTGTGCTCTGAAGCTGCCTGGCCCTGATTTCCACACCTGATGGGACAAGGGAGGTGACCCAGGAGTGGAAATGCAGTGAGGTTTCTTCCAACACATCCCCACACAGGTCTGGGGGATAACACAGTGCTCCTGGTGGGATCCTTGGGGTGCCCTGTGCAGGGCCAGGAGCTGGACTCGAGCCTGATGGGCCCTTCCAACTCAGTTTATTCCATGATCCTGTGATTGATGAGTATCATCAATAATCACCCTCTGAGGGTGCAAACCATGGGCTCCCAGCCCGAGGGGAGCATCTTCCTATAAAATCAATTTCATTTTGTGCTCGTTTAATTTTAAGAGCTGTGTATGTGTGCCTGGAGAGGGATATTCTGCCAGTGTCCCCATGACCATGAATTGTCACTGAGCACTGCTGGGGATGGAGATGCAGTGACAGAGCCACCTGAAAGGCAGTCCCAGAGGGTCCTCTGCAGGCTTATGTTGGTGCACAGCCTGGTCTGTGCATGTGCCCAGAGGTCACACCTCAATTTCTTACCTTGGGAGGCAGCTCTCCCATAAAACTGCCTCAGCTGCCTTTCATCTGCCAGAGGGGCAAGTCAGCCCCTGAGCCTTCCTCAGGCTCCCTGTTCCTCTTCTTCCTCACCCCCCTGACCATGAGTCTCACCCCAGCACCTCCCTCTTCTCTTCCTTCCCTGCCCTCAATCTGCTGCCTGCTGGCCTTGTGGAAGTTGTTTCTAAAAGCTTAATTTAGGATCTTTGTTATTTTTTCATTAAGCATTAATTAATGTCTGCCTTTTAAGGTCAGTATGAAATACAAGACAGAGGTTGGGCATATGTTAATGAGAATCTGACTAATTAAGCTGGGGACTTGTAGGGAAGAACTCTGACAAGTAACCAACGTGATTTAACCAAAGTATATTGATTCAGGAAATGTAAAATGGAAAGAAAAATTAATTGCTTAAGCATTTTACTCTCCAGAAAAGCCTGATTCATAGTTAATCAAATATTTTAATTGAATTTATCTGAGACCTCTAAATAAATTTGAATAAAGGATTATGCTTGGATGTCTGGAATTTTATAATGGCAAGATAAAGATCTTCATCCGAATTGGCAGCCTTAACTCTGTATTGCCCTGCTCTGGCTGCTGTAAGCTGCTCAGTACTTGAGAGCAGTTTTGTAATTCTCAGAAATCATTCAAGTTCATCCCTAAGTCTTGAAATATAACATAGGAAGACTAAAAATCAAGCAAACCTACTAATCCACATCTTACTTGCCAAAATAGGAGTAAAATGGCTTATGTTTAAAGTGAGCCAAAGCGCCTTGTGCACAGTCAAAAGATTTTTTTTTGCCATTTTTTGCGTGTATTTACCTACAAAAATCAAGCAAAAAAAATAGTATAGAGAGACAAAGAGGGAGGGAAAGCAACGAAGGCAAATGCAGAAATGTTATATCCACCAGGTTTGGTGAACATGTACTATCACCATAACTGTGCATGTAAAACTGGAGTGTTCATAATACTGGGTAAAATGAAACCTTCTGCAATTATGTAAAGTACTTTACAAGTGAAGTTCCTGGAATAAATAACTGTCTGCTCAACTGTGTCCTGCAGAGCTGAACATAAATATGAAGCTAAAAATAACAGCCGTAATAATGACTTTACTGGGGATCAGAAAAGTGTGATAAACATTTTAAGAGCAAAAGCTCGGCAACGACAGGGCCCTGGTTTCAAGCTAAAAGCAATAAATTACAGTTACATTGGGAGAAACTGTAATTAAGTCTTTGGATCTTGACTTTAGGGATCTGGGATAAACAGCTTCTGGCCAATCGCACACAGAGCAAGGGACAGATCTCCAGAGGTTTCTGCTCCAGATTGCCTCTTACACAAGTCACAGCCTCAGATCAGCAAAGCACACTTGCACACAGCTGAAACAATATGAATTTAACTACTGGAACATGGCACTGTGCTTTAAATTGAACCTATAACCTATAAATTCTATATGTAAGAACAAACTTAAACATTATTTCTGTGCCTTAACTCAGAGCCTTAATTTCTCCATCTCAGCATCCCAGATGTTAAGCAAGAGATGCTACCAGTTTTTCCCACCTTTTGCCCATTTTTCCCTATTCCAGTTGTATATTCTGGTGAGCAGGATAGGGTTTTATCCTGTGCTTGTAAAATTCCCACCCTGTGCAGCTGCATCCTAGACTTTGTCCACAAAATATTGTGAAAAGCTGAAGAGTGAGTGGTATCAGCTTCTGGGTCAGCCCTCAAAGCAAGATTGAGGACTGGGAACAATTCAGGTCACTTCTAGCCCAACAGAGAATTTGAGCTGGAAGCAGGATATATTACATATCTATTTCCTGTTTTTTTTTGTCAAAACTCCTGATAAAATAAAACCTGAATGGCTCTGAGAAATCAGGTTTGGTACTCCAATCAAACCCAGAAATAAATGCATCTGACCAACAGAAGCGACAGATCACACTGCAGTGGGCAAAAAAACCCTGAATAACTAATGGGCTGGGTAATAAGGTTTTGGGTAAACTGAGAGCACCAGAAAAAATTGCCTTAGAAATTGTTCTACATAAAACATTTTTTGAATACACTGCTTTGGAGAACATAAAAGCCTCTCTCTGCAGATAATTTGTCAAGAGGAAAAGGCACTCAACTCAAAACAATAAACTCTTCTTTGTAAGCTATGTCTCCACATTTATTTTTATTCAAAGGTCTAGAAGACAGTTTTATTAGAAATATCTGAGCAATTAAGCAATCTACACATCGTTTCCTTAAGTATGTGTTCAGCGGGATAGAGAGAAGAGAGTGCAATTTCCAGGACTACCTGGTGAGATGAAAAATGTTCTCCACAGCTTCTTGTCACGAGTCACATCTCGTATTTCCCTCGTCATGTTAACCAGTCTACCTGCGACCGGGGGCACGCGCCGGAAATCCAGGATCCTGCAGGAGGCAGAGAAGACATGGTTTATGTAAGGGATTAAAGTGTAATGAGAGTTATAGGTTTTAGGAAGCTTCATTACACTCTGAAGGCACATTTATCTGTGGTCTTTAAGGAGTATAAAGCCCATCACTTTAAACTGGATAATTCCTCATGTAATGTATTACAAAATATGTCCTGAATATGATGAGCTCTGCACTGCCTATGTAGTATGGAGTAAAATACAAGAAAAGTATGGAGGGCATTGTTCCATGATAAAAATGAAGATACATACGATTCCAAAAACCACAGACAGCTAAAATTTATATTTTCACTTTGTGCTACTTCATGATTGTTATGACATGCATTTTGCTCACCAGTTTTTAAGTGACTTGGGGAATGGGATTTCAGCCTCTTTCCTCCATAAACACCATTTAATTCTTTTTCTGACAGCCTTAGTATGTCTTTGATTTATTTCCTTCTGCTCCTCTCTGTTTTAATACCCTTATACCAACCTAAACAATCTCCCTGAGACCAAAAATCTTCCCACAGGCAAAGGCTGGGAGAAGAGCCTCTCCCCATCTCCAACTTCCCCGCCTTCATAGATCATAAAAACCTCCCTATGAAGCACTGCTATTAGATACAGTAAAAGAGCAAAGAACCCATACAAAGTCTCCCCATAGGCAGGATTTTTATATCCACTGTCTGCTGTTCAGATTTTCTCCATTGGGTAGCAACTGCTTTTCCTGCTTAGTGTGTGGATATTTAACACACCCCCCGTAGGAACTCCACTGATGTTTTTTTCTACAGCACCATCTGCTTAAAACGCCAATATAAAATGTAAAGCAGAAGGGATCAACACCAAGGTCAACAACAATGAAATAGAGAAGATCCTTGAAGGATCTGATCAGGATTGGCTCTTACTGGAAAACCTACCCTGTGCCACCCACTGACAGGTTCCCACATCCCAGCCATCATTCCAGAAGGCAGCAATGCTACACAAACCCCCAAATAATTTGTGGCCCCAAAGCTTTGTGCTTTTGAAAGGATGTTTCTTGGCTTTTCACAGTGTGAAAGATGCTTCAGTAAAATGACATTGTTTCCAGACACTGTTAATCACTAATTAGTAATTCCCACCCCTAACCTGGGCAGGCAGGGAGGGCTGCAGTCTTGGGGTATCCACCATCCCCTGCGCTAACTCTGGAGGGGGGACATTTTCAGCAACAGGAGCATGAGATGACCACCACTGCCCGCTCCTTCCCACTAACTTGAGGCATAAATATGCTCCTGATGTGGGACAGTCCCAGCTTTTTGCTGTGAAACCAGAACTCCCTTCCATCTCAAGGACTCCTCTCTGAACACACCATTCCCACGGCTCGGTTGGATCTCTGTGCCCTGGAGCTAATTGGGGTGAGCCAGGCTCCTGTCACACTGACGTGACACATTTCCTGGGAGATGGCTCCTCTCCATATGTACTGCAAGATCACAAGGGAAATTAATTTCTCAGCTTCTCTTCAATTTTTCTTTTTGAGAATTACTTAATGCCAGGTTTCTCATTCCCAGAGTAAGTCGTATTTCCTAATTATTAACTTACTCTTTCATCATCTGCCATTTCATTTATTCATGGCATTTGCCCACCTTTGTTCCACTTTCCCCTTTTAAAAAGCAATTTAGTTACAGGAATGGCCAAATGCAGCAACTTATCACAATATTTCCCCTTTTCTTTTAATACAAATCTGTTCTACTTGCCTGTCAAGGTGAAATGCTGCTATTTCTGCATTATGTCTCTCATAGTCTGAGAAGTAAAAAAAGTCAGGCGGGGTCTCTTGTTCTCTGGTTTGCCTGCAAAGGAAAACAAGGGAAGTGTTTTAATGAAAGGTTAGCATTCCTAAGGATCAGTGCTCAGTCATCAACATGCTGTTCAGGAGTTCAGTATTGTTTGCTTAATGGAAGACCTTTAAATACCTCATTTGTGCATTATTTGCCATGCAGCCTTCATTTTATCTTCTTTTTTGAGCTACTCTAACAAAAAATAGGAATTAAAGACTGGTGCAGGCAGTGTGCTGTCACAAAGCTGTTCCACTCAAAACTCTCGCTCTATTTAACAAGATCTGTTTTATCACTCTCAAACATTTCATTAGCGATAGCAGTGAAGACAATGTCATTTCATTAAATTATCATTAACTGTAATTATGAAATTTCCAAAAGTAATAACATTTTTCTTTCATCTTTGGCAGCCATGCAGCTCCCATCTAGAATATGCCTCTCCCTTTGTATTACTTACAGCCAAAAGTGACATGTTTTTCTCATTTCAGAAGGAACAGGATCATTGCAGTTTGATGGCCACAACACTTGTCATGTTTCAAAGAACATTAACAAGATTGTGCTTGAGAGAGGATGCAGAATTTGTTGTTTCTTCAGTTTAAGAACCAATAAAAAATGTCATTCTGATAGGAAGGCTAAAGCTTCCATACCACAGTACATGGAAAATACAAAGCTCTGTGTAAGAGAGGAGCAAATCTCTGTCTTACTTCAAGCACCTTCCAGTCCTTTTGGATGGAGCACATCTCAAGCAGCTGACCAGTGCAACATCTGGGTCCCACCTCTACCTGTTTTGAAGTCCTCAGAGGGAGATAAGCCCAGCAAAGCTGCCTGCAGGTCATCTGCAAGGGAGGACAGCTCTCCAGAAGGGGAAAACAAAGCTCTTTCTCATTCCCTGCTGCCACAGGTGGCCCAGCTGACAGCTCATGCGTCACTCGTGCTGCCTGCTGGCAATTAAAACACAGCTTCTGCATGGGCACCTTGGTGCATGAGAGGCTTTGGGATCGTGCTGGTGCAGACCTCAAACCTCCACTGAAGTCCTAATTTTGGGTTTGTTGGGGACCTGAAACTGTGTCTACCCACCACTGTGACTACCAGAACTGCTGTCTGCCCACAAACCCACCTGGGGCTCTCCAAGTTGCTGGAGAAACCAGATAAGTCCTGTGGTTTTTGGCTGTATGAAGACTTTGCTGTGTACCCAGCAGGGTTTGAAAGCCTGATATCCTTTCTCAGACATTCCTTTTTATTATATTAACATCTTGGCAAGGTACTCTATCTTGCCCTAAATGATGAACAACATCAAGGTATTTGTCTTGTGTCCAACAGAACTCAAGGTCAGAGTGACCTTAAACACCCCAGTGATGCTCTGGCAAAACGGCACTGACCACTGTCACAGCAGTGGTCATGGAGGTGGCCAACACTTGGCAGAAGTCCTGCTAGGCAGCTGCTGTGGCCACAAAGAGTTCACAAGGACACAAGCTAAAAGTGAGCCTGGCATAAAAAAAAATATTTTGCTTTGTCTCCATAAGAAATGCAAAAGGGGAAGGAGCACACCCACAAAGAGGAATAGGGTGCACATCTCACACAATGCACTAAGCAGTCAAGACAAGAGTTAGGAGAGCTGCAAGCTCATTGTGCATATTCCCTTAAAAAATGAAGGAACGAGCCCTGAATATTAATTCAAAGAAAAAAGATTAACCTATTTCTGCTGGCCATAAAATTACATATTTGTATGTAACCTTCCCTCCTCTCCAGATTTTAAAAGGGTTGATTTCTTCAACAAATCCTCACCCCAAGATTTTGCAAACTTTACATACATCAAGCACAGTGGATAAGGTGCAGAAAATATTACTAATTAGCTAATGAATGCCATCTGCTTTTTATCTCCTGGATACTTTAGAAGAAACCACGGCTGTTCCTTTATGAGAAAATCTTGCTGCAGAAAATCAGACTGAACTGGGGGCTGGATCTCAGCCTTGCAAGCACAGCCCTGGTCCCTTCCACTGCTCCCTGTGCTCCCTGCCACCCTCGGCAAGGGCTGAGGATATTTTTCATTTGGGAGTAAGTACAGCTGTCCTGCAGGCTCAGGCTTGTTTGTACATATTTTCCTGCTGTCATAATGTATTATTAAGTGGTTGTACACCCTCCTAAGGAAATAATGAAACTGACTGCCCTAAAACCTTCAAAAATGGACACCAAATCCACAGTGCAATCTAGACAATGGAAATACCAGCTTTTTTTGAACCTGATGATACATCATGAAACAAACTCCCAAGTTTCTTCAGTGCTTTAGGTGCTTCCCTCTACAAAAACCACTCTCCAGCCACTTTTCACATGGTCCATGCCCATGTCCAACAGATGGTACCCACTTCTCTGCCTCTTGAAAATACCGTGTTATTCAGAAAGCAGAGTGGAAGGAGGATTTACCAACCCTCCAGGACGCTTTACATTCCTTATATTCCTCTGCAGAGCTCTCCAGAACTAAGATGTAGCAGATCCAAACATGAAACCCTCTCCTGAAACAACCTTGAAATACCCTTTATGCTGACTTACTCCAATCTTCCACGGATATAACAGAAACCTGGTTTCTTGGATCTAATATTAACTAGACAGGTTTTTACTCAAGCAGACATTTATTTTTAATTTGATGTCTGCAGCAGTACCTGAAGAGGTTCCTTGGGAATTCCCCAGCCAGAGCAAGCTGCCACACCACCAGCAAACACTAACACATGTGTGGATTGCAGCCCAAGAAATACAACTGACTTTACAAAGCCACTGAGTGCAACAGAGCTCTGAACCAATGCCATTAACAGACTGATATGAGAATGGCTTCAAGTGTCAAAGGGCACCTACATCATAATCTAGAATGTTTACTTTATTCAACTTCATTGATACCTAATTTTATTTTAACCATGTTAAAAAATGCCTTTTTTTTTAACTGTGCATAATCTAATCAAGTCTGGTTTTTGCTAATTCTAATGATTTATTCTGATGTTAAAATATAGAGAGGTGGAAGATCAAACTTCTCTCAGCAAGTCCAATCAGTTACTCCAGCTTTAGGTCATGATAACTAGTCTGCAGCCCCTAAGTGACAGGCTGGGAGAGGGGAATGAACTCCCAGACCCTTCCAAGTCAAGTAAAACATCTTTTAAAACAACACTGCAACTGATCCACACCAATGCATGCTTTAAATCACAATTGCATTTTAAAAGGGAAAAAACCCCACCCCCACATACAAGTTAGTTTGATTTTGTTATCTGATGGTTATTGAAGGTTATTGTCTAATAAAATGACACATATAATGAGATACTTGAGCAAAGAGACCAGCAGACACTTCTGAGGGACAATGAATTTCAGTCTGAGCTCCTCAGTGCCAGCAGTGCCATCCCACCCCGAGCAGGGACAGGTTCTGCACAGGCTGCAGACGGTGGGAGAGGATTTCTGGCATAAGCTCTTATTTTGCAAACAGTTGGAATCTGGTGATCCTCTCTTTGGAGAAGGATTTGGCAGATATTTATAACGGCAGGCTGGAAAGCTCTGCAGGAGAGACAGATGGAGGTCTGTTGATACTGCACACAGTTAAAAATTACACGGTGGCACCAGCCCAATTACAGCATGAGGAAAAGACAAATCAGCATGGTAACACGTGTAGGGGAGAAGTAAGAACTAAGGGGAAATCAAAGCCCATGAAGATTTTCCCACCATGGCACAACTCAGAAAACACATAGGGAGCAAAGAATGATTTTAAACAGGACAGGGACATGTTTGTGTTGACACAAGACAAGATGCAACTGTGATCTGATCTGGTGGCTATAAAAGTGAGTCATGCTTACAAACAGAAGAGAGAAAGCTGCTCTGATAAATGAACAGTCATGAATAAATGTGGTGAGTCAGCTCCTTTCTAGCTATGGTTGGGACCTGGTTTGGTGTTCAGTAGTATTTGGATAAATCAACATAGTGATTTGTTTTCAGAAATAATTGTAAAGTCTCAAACTTCTCTTCAATTTTTCTGTAAACATTTTTTCCTTTTTTTTTTTGCCAATTACTTGGTCCCCCAGCCTCAAGACTAATAACTTCTCAGGAGTTTTCTTTTTGCTGTTCATGAACCAAATCACCACAGGGCAACTGCAGGCTCTGCAGACACTCAGGTATTTCAGAAAACAGTATTATAAAAAATAAACCTTTTCCATGGAAATCTGTATTTAGTTTCCAGGATCACTAGCATACACCTGCCTAAACTACCAGGATTAATACCCACCAGGGCTGTGCATTACTCGAAAGAATCCTGCTCAGTGCCAGACTTCCTCTGCTCTGGAGGGGTTCTATTATCTGTACAGCAGCCAGAAAGCTAGAAAATAGGGCAAAGAGCCCAGAGTGAGCTAAGTGCTATCCTGACAGACACATGCTGTCTCCCCATGCTGCAGTCCAGAGACATCTCTGAGACACCTCTTGTGTCAGACCCACGTCCCTGAACGAAGGAGAGGATGTGCTGCTGGTTGGAAAACAGCTCCTTTTAAACAGGCTACCCTCGTGTTCTGACACATAATCAGGAAATCAGCAGCTGGGATTAGGGATGATTAGGGTGCACGACAAGGAGCTTTGCTACAGCAGGGAGCAGGTTTGCCTGGGTCAGGCCATTTTGCAGACAGAGCCCCTGCCTGACCCAGCCAGGTTGGGCAGCAGCAAACTCACTAAGAGATATAAAGCAGTGAGGCTTTGTAATTGCATTGGCAGGGACAGGGCTAACACTGATAAAAGCATAATTTGGCTATCAGAACAGATAACAGGAGATTAACTGGGTCCACCCACAGCTATAGGTTGCTATTCTTCTCCTTTGGAAAGCAGCTTTCCCCTCTTCCTGTGGAGCACTTAAGGTGTTTAAATACCTGTCCTGAAGCCCAGTTGCAGGCTTAACAGTTCATAAACAGTGTTACCTAAATGATAAAATATAGCTAATACCAGACTAAAAGGATAGTTACTGCAGGACTAAAAGTGGCCACTCAGCAGTTTGCTGCAGTTTCAATGATTTTATGGGAAGTTTTTGCATTTGGAAGCTCCACAAGCAGCCCCTTGATCCAGCACACCACTGAAGCACAGATGCTCCATCAATTCCAGGGAGCCTTTCTTCCAACACAGACAGGCATGAAATCTCCCAAGCCCCCACTGATGAACTTCTTTGTACTAATGGGAAACTCAGACTGAATGTCCGGTGTCTGCTTGCAAGATTTTCTCCCTCCCCTCCTCCCGCCCTTCCATGCAACACTTATGTCAAATTGGATTGTGCAGCAGGGGGATCTAGAGTGCCCTGAGATCATCTAAAGCTTATTATTCTAAGTAAAGGAGGCAGCCCATGGGAAAAAAAAAGGTGTCTCTGAGGCAGCTGCAGTCCTTAGGAGGGTACTGAGATTTTTGCATGCAGAGTTGTATCATCTGGGAGGGTTTTCAATGCACTTGGCACCAGTTAGAACAGGTGGAAATAACACCATTTAATTTTATAATACATTTTAATAGCTTAGTAAGTCCTTAGGACGAGAAATGATATGGCTAATGCAGCTACATCTACAGTAGCAGAGATATCTGGTGCCTATTTCTGACTCCTTATGGAGCCTTGGCAGCTGATGGCTCTGGCTTTATCAAAGCATTGTGCTACAAAGAGCACTCCCAGGGACGATAGGAGCTGTTTACAAGAGCAGAATATGGGCCAGAAAATGAGTGGCCAACGCAGGAATGCAAAGACATGCAATTTGAGTGGTACAGAAAGGATGTTTGGCCCGTTTCACTGCTATCAACCAAATGACAATATGGGCCCCTGCAGGATATTCAGGCTTCTCCAGTTTAAGTAGCAGCTCTGCAGCTTGAAAAAATGAGAGAATATTTACTGTGGCAGAGAGACAGAAATGCACAGAGGGATATGATAGCAATAGGAACAATTAGCAAACTGCCAAAAGGATAAATACCCAGATCATGCTCTTGTGTGCCAGCCCCTGAGTGCTTTTCTCCTGAGCAGACGGAGAGAGCTTGACAACAGCACATGCTCAAGGACCAGTTAGCTTAATATAAACCATAAACTTATGCAGAGAATAACAATAAGCTCCTGAAAGCACATTTGTATATATAAATATCTTGTTACCTGGCACAGAAGGACAGTGGGGGGAAGATGGAGAGAAAATCCACCGCATATTGAGGTGGGTTTTCTTTCTGTTTCCAGTGGAAAAGCAAAAGGAGGCTCAGGAGGTCACCTAGCCCATCGCCTGGCCCCAGGGTGAGATCAGCTAGAACAAAACCATTCTTGACAGACGTTGCTCTAATGTGATCTTCAAAATGTACTTTTGTGATGCCACAGCACAGCCCTCTCATCCTGCTGCGCTGGCCTTCCTCCCCTGCTTGTTTCCAGCCTTGCTCTTTCCCCTCATTCCAGGATCAAAAACCATCCCAGAGACACCTGCTGCAGCTGATGTGAGTGCCTTTCTGAGGGGGGAGACATGTGACAAACACACCAGAACAACTGGCTCCCATTCCTGAAAAGAGCACCCCCAAGCCAAGACCTGGGAATGAAGCCTTGACACCCTGAAACTGCAGATTCCTCAGCTCAGAAGCCCCTGCTTTACTAAGCACAATTAATTTATTTTTAACTCATTAAAAATCCAACCAACCCAGAGTCCTGAAAGCCTATTTTAGGCTTTGCCATTAAAACCAGCACTGTGGCTAGAAGACAAAGAAGCAACCTCTAATTCCTCTACACAGGTCAGGGCATTTGTGAAAAGGTTGTGAAAAGTCAGTCCCTTGCTAGGAGCAGCACCAGTGGAAGGTTCCTGCCATCCCATGCTCTAGATGTCTCTCTCTCTATATATATATATGTATAAAAGCAGATTTTCACCTGAGCAAAACATTGAGTTACCACTCCTGCCTACACAAGCAGATATGATATGAAGGGATGAATAATCAGGGCAAATAATATGCTCCAAGAATATGAAAAATTCATTTTATTCTCCACTAAACTATAAAAATAATAATACACCCAGACATTTTCCTCTTTTTGGGGGCTTTTCCATTTCTTTTAGTGGTATTAATATCTCAAAATGCACCTTCTCTGTACTGCTGCCTTTACTGACATTGTGCTGACAGTAAAGTCAAGGCATAATCTCACCAATCATCATTTCATTGTCTACCAGCTCAGAAGAATAGCTCTTTTTTCATTCATTCTTTTGTGCTTTCAAATGCATAAGACATGAAGAGAATCTTTGATCAGCACAAAACACATAAGAGTTTGATCAACTGGGAAAATTTCCTTCAGCAATTCAGAATATCACTTCCAGCTCTGCCCAGTAAGTAGCTGACTGTCACCACGGGAAAAGCAAATGGAAAAAAATCTATTAGTGTAAGCACATTTGTCAGGATGTGTTCCCCACCCGTGCTTTTTGGTGTGACAGCCACTGGTCCCCTTTCTGTCCCCTGGGAATGTGGCTGAGAGGATGGGGTGAGGTGGGTGCTGAGCTCAGCCTGGCCAGAGCTCAGATTCACAGGGTGGTGTTATTCTTATTCTTTCTTATTCTTATTTATTCTTATTCTTGTTGTTGTTATTATTTAGGAGGTGGCTGTAAAGAAAGCCACATTAATGAAATGCTGTTACAGAGCAGGTAAGCCCTACAAAACCAGAGAGATGAGCTCCAGTGCTACCCAGCTCCAGATGGATGTACAGAGAGGCATTTAATGTACAATCCAGCACATATAGCAATATCTAACACTGCCTGCTGTGGTTTGGACATGATGTGACCAGACAAGTAGGATCATGCTTTGTAACATTTGCCTGTATTTCCCCTGCACCCTGCAAACACTAGTGAAGTGCTTTTTTGCCTTTCTTTAAGGAATCTTTAAATTTAAAAGGCAGGCATAGCGTTGGAAAGCACACAAGTTTAAAAACATTTGAGGTAAGATGAGTTTTTCCAGCATTATGGGGCTGATCTCAGTTATTATGGGAGAGCAGCCCCCCTGGATGCTGGGGTAAGGGAAATAAAGCTGCTTTTCACCACCACTGCAGGGCTGCTTCTGCTGTAAGCATTGTAAGCATAAAGCACAGCTGCTTTATGGCCCAAAGTGGGGACTGAAGGGTGTATTTCCAAAATCAGAAGTTCAGGTCTACATAGCCTGATTTAGAGAAGCCTCCCCCTGCCCAGGGAGCTCAGCAGGAGGGTTACAATCCATACTGGAGTGAATTGCACAGGAATTCACACCCAGAAATTACAGGGCTGCAAAGGTGGGACTCACTGCAAACTCATCTTTGTCTCCCTCCTCAAGATGCTGGTGGGAAGAGGGAATGTAGAGAGCAGATGAACACTGATGCCACAGTGGCTAAGTGGCAGTGCTTGTTGGGTGGAAATGTTTTTCCATCACCCAGAAGAAGCAGGGCTTACACAGAAAAACAAATGAGTCACGGCATGAAAAGAAAGGCAAGCTCTGGGAAGCTCCTATCACTAATTTACTCTGCAGATAAAACAAAATTCTTGACCCAGAAATAAGGTTTGGTTCATCCTTGAGGTAGAAACCTGACCTGACATACAAGAATTGAAAGATTAAAAGGTACTTGACAGCCCAACAAAAGAGTTCCCAGTGCCAATGTTAACGTGGTCAATGCTGTTGTCACAGCAGGGAGAAAAAAGCCTCACAGCAATTAAAAAAAGCAGGAGATGTCATTAATGAGGTGTTGCAGTGATATTTCGTGTCTTTTTAAAAGATATCTTCATTAAGAAATTATATCACCATGAATATTTTCTGTCCCTGCATGGCCTAGATTCCTTTGTGCTCTTAAGCAAGTGGTGTGGGCATTTTTGCCATGCCAAGCCCATGATATCTGTCATCTTTCCCCTTGTTTTATCCCTTTGAGGCTCCACTGTACATTGTCTGCTCGCCACAAATTGCAAACATGAAAAATGATACAGCTGCAAAAACTATTTTTGAAAAACTGTCAAGAGCAAATAGAGCTCCATGTGAGCCCAGTTACCTGCAGCCTCCCTTCAGGAAAAAGACTGCAGAGTATTTTCTACAGAGCTTTTTCAATATATAACACTTCTAGAGGTCTGAGAGCACAGGAGGAAAAAAATATGTGTAAAATTAGAAGTCTGAAGCATTTCTTCAGCCCTGAGAATGTTATTTAATATGTCTGGGGTCATTAAGGGTAGGGATTTAATGGAACAATAACATTAAACATATTAGAAGCATAGCAGAGCTCAAATTTCTTTCAGCTTTTTGGATTTTTTCTTCTCACTGTAGGTGATGCATGTGCCCATTGAAATTCTTGGGTTCACAATAGGTTTATAGGTTGGAAAAAGTAATTACTGTGAGTCTGATATATTGATACATAATTTCTTCCTTTTTATTCATGAGCTTCCTGGCTATCATTGCGTGAACCACGAATGCTAGTAAGTTTGTCCTCAAAAATCTCCCAGGAAGCAGGAAAATATTAGCCCCGTTTTTCAGCAAAAGCTGCAAAAACATGGAGCTATTAAGGATTCAGCTCTGCCCTGAGCGAAGCACTCGAGCCTCATTAAGCACATGCTTAACTTTGGGCACACATATAGCCAGTGAACTGTGTGTGTCCTTGACAGCCAAGCACAGACTCAACCCTCCCTCAGAGCTGTTTTGTGCTCCGCGCTTTGCAGAACGAGCCCGTGCTCAGCACCAGACCCCTGCAGCAGCTCCGGCCACGCACCCTGCCCACTGCCAGACCCAGAACTGCTCCTTCTCCTTCTTTCCACCCATGACAACAACTCCTTTGGGGGAAAAATCGCTTCCCAAAAAGCATTCTGCTGAAAGCACGAGCCAGTTTGGCCCAGGGCTTTGGTAGGCCCCAGATGTCACCTTTCAGGCTGGCCCTGAGGCCTGCAGTTCCTTGGTGTGATCAAGACTCCTTGTAAGTGAAATGAGGCTCAAATCCTGCCTTTCAGTGTGCCTCCTGCCCCACACAGGCAAATACAAAGAGATCTAGAAAGGCTCAGACAACTTTTGTGAGCTCTTGTGCTCCTGAAATGCCTTTTGAGCTGTGCCAGGGAGAGGAATGTGCTGAGGGGCCACAGGGCAGTACGAGCAACTTGCATGAGCACAGTGTACAGACCCAACATTCTCCTCTCCAGGACAAAATCTGTCTGAACTTTGTACTGACACCTCTAGAAGCACCACAGTGTTGGCACTCTCTCTTCAGCACATTCGGCCCAGGCTCCCTCTCCCAGTCTGTAGTGGGGAGTTTGAATTTCTGTACCCCGTGCCTCCCTCTCTCACTCATAAAATGTTGCAGTTCTTAAGATCATGTAACAGGAATAAAACCTATGGCTCAGAAGAATAAATAAAAGGATGCTCAGGCTCCAGCTATAAAAGTGAAAAATCCTTTGAGATTTCAGTGTTTTGTGTAATGGCTGACCTATCTATCTGCATTTGTACAGGAGAGCTGTGCTGCCCAAGGACCCAAAAGCAGTAACCAGACCAGTAACTAAGATCATGCTCCCTCCTCCCTTCCCACCTGCCCAGGCAGAACTTCAAACACTTTTGGCTTTATATTTCCAGGTCACCATTCAAGAGCTGCTGGATACTGAACTGCACTGAGTGCCCAAGACTTCAGACAAATAACTACCATCAAAATCAATAATGGGACAGAGCCTACATAGTGTGTGGACCAATATTTTAAGAGCATGAAATTCTATTTGTAGAGCTGCTTTACCAGCATATCAAAATTTCAGTACAAAATGAGGAATAGGGGATCAGAGCAACTTGTGCAACCTCCTGCAAACCCCAGACCTTCTGAGTGCCAGCAGAGAGCTCAGCCCCAGCCCCCACACATCATTTACCCTGAGAATGCCCCACAGAGGGGCCAGAGGATGCACTGGTGCCCCATCCTTCTGCCCATCAGAGGGGACTTTCACCCAGAGAACCACGAGTTTTGCTTTTCAAGCTTGCTTCAATTCCAGATCCTGAGAATCTTCCATAATTCTGCCACTGAGCACAGCAGGCATGTGGTTCCTGTGAGATAATTGCTCCCCAGGACTGAGTGTTTCCAATTCCTCGGAGTTGTGATTTCCCAGTAAAGCACACACACCCCTGAACTCGCCTTCCTGCTGCTGTTAACATTCCTTAACTTGTGGCAAAGGGTGATGTGCCTCCCTGAGCTGGAAAGGAGGTGTAATTGCCTGTCTCAGACTGCTTCATGGTTACAAAAGAAAAGGGAACTGCTTTGATATGATGTGGTTATCTCATTGCTCTAATAAAGCAAACTATGCAACCTCTCTGTTTCCTCATTTATTTTATTTTAACTCCTGCCTCGTTCCAGCTCCTGCCAGCAAACACAATCTCTGTGAAGAGTGCCCAACTTATTCTGTGCCCTAAGGTGGTTCTGCAGTTCGTGGGTAACCCCTCATTTTCTCATGTGTTTTCTTCCCAACCAGAATTTTGCCTAAACAAGGAATATGAAGCAGCACTTTGCTGCTGGCCATCCCCCAGCTGAGCTCTGGCACTGGCCCCATCCCACTGCAAAGCCCTGCAGGTGATCAGGCTGATTTCCCCTCACCCACACATCTCCCACCTGGATTATTTCCATCTGCAGAGGGTTACATGTTTGGGAATGTGCTGATATCACCACTCTGAGCATTTCTCAGGGAGTTACTTACTGCCTGCAGGCTGCCAAGGTGACTTACAAGTGCAAATATTCCTGGGTGCTCCTAAACCTCTCAACAACTTGGGAAGAGTGTTGCTCAGCCTCAGTCAGAGGATGCCTTAATTTTCAAGTAGAACACAGCCCTGGATCATCTTGGTATTAACCCAAATGTTTAACTTCCTGGCTAAATTTGAGTTAGTTAACTCTATCTTCCTCAGCCTTGGTTGTTCATTTATTGCATGAGGAAGAGAGTACTGGGTTGGAAGATTTTTTAGTAGCCTTTTCACAGAATAATCGTGCTGTTTTACAAACCTATAAAAAAAACCCTTTCCTTTCTCTCTAAACTTCTCCTTTTCCAGGCTGGAAACCTTCCCTGCTAATCCACACTTTATATTAAGGGCACCACATGAGTCACAAATTACACTGGAAATTACACATCAGGGTCCTTTAAGCTTACAACCCTCTACATGAAGACTGGGTTCATGCTCTGCAGCCCACAGGGAGTCACTGGGTTATTCCTAGGGGAAAATCAAGCCATATTAGCATCTCTTCCCTCTTCTCCACCTCCACTGAGAAGGAGGATTTTAACCTCCTGGCCTCCATGTGGGCCCTGCTGCTGGGGAGCTGCAAATATAGTCCCTGCTTGCCACAGAGCATCATTCCTCTCCTCCTTTTATCTCAGTTATAGACACAGCATTTTAGGGAAAAAATGGAGGTGCAGCTTTGGAGGAGAATCACTTAAAATGACAGTGGATGCAGGATTCCAAAAGGGCTCAGTATTGGCCTAAACTGCTCCTCTTATATAAATTTTAAAAAAGACCTATTGAAATCTCTGAAAAATATTCCATATGAAAAGATAAAGAGCAAAAGGATGTTAGGGGAAGATCTCCACGGCACTGCAAGGGAGGGAAGGCTGTGGCTGGCTTGGCTGCTCAGGGCAATCACTGTTTTATATAAACATCTCCCATCAAGTGCAATCATTCGGTGAACTCCCACGCTCGAGGTGCAGACCAATATTCACGCTTGGTGGGTTGCAAAAATGCACCCACTCAGAGCTGCAGTGGAGATAAAGAAAGGGATCTGTGTGTGTGTGTGCAGGCAGACACAGGGAACACTTCCCCCTGGCTGTGCTGAGCCAGTGGTCAATGTGAAACAGGTGTGCTCCCCTGCCCCACTCTTAGACATTTGTTTCAGCTAATTCAAAATTTAAAGCCTATCTACATTGAGGATGTTTGGCAAGATAAGGGGAGATTTCAATAAAGTGTGAGAGGGTTGGTAAAAAAAAGCAGAGCTCAGAAAAAACAACACGTGAAAAAAAGAGGCGAGAGTAGAGGACAAGAGAGGGGAGGAAAATGATGCAAAAGATGTGCAGTAAAAGCTTTAGTGAAATGATATTGTTGCCAGATTTTTTTCTTTTTTTATGGAGCTGATTTATGACATGCAGCTGCTTTTCTCTAACAGTGAATGTCTGGTTACCTCTCTTTGCATTTTAACTGTGTTTAAATGTCTACAAAATGTGAAGCTTATCTACTGTATGTACAGTGTGATAGCTGTGTGTGTGCACAGCCCACAGCAGTTTGGTTTCGAAGGCAGAATGATGTTTTTCCCAAAGCCAAGGACACTTGTATTTCAGTTTTCCTACTGTGTGGATAAGTAAATGGCAGAGCAAAGCAACTGTGTGCTTTAACCATTGGACTTCATTTTCCCATTCCTGCAGCACTTACTGTTTTTCCTCTGGGTTTGATCCAACTTTCCTTCTACTCAATGAAAGGTTTCCCATGAGTTCAAGGTGAATTAGATCAGGAAAGACAGAGCCAGTTCATAAAATGGGACCTGACCTGCATGTACTCAAATGTAAAGGGCAGTGAATTCATGGGAAAAGCTCCCTCTTGACTCTAGAGGACTGTGGAACAGATGCAGACTTGACCAAGTAATAAATGAGCCACCTGTGACAGCAAACACCCTGTTCTCATCCACACCTGGATGAGGGGGACAGAAGATATAACCTCTGGTTTTAGCATTTAGTTTGAATACACCCATGATATCCTCCACAGCTCTTGCCAATATCAAGGTGGATAATGCAGGATTAAGCAAGAGCAGGAGCTGAAGAATCTTAAATTAATATTGGAATTTCAACTCTGTCTAGAGCACACTGAGTGTCTGACACTTTCAGGACCTGAGATCTCAGCAAAGAATATACAAGCCATCTTTTTGTGTTTTATTACAGGTCCCTCGAGTTCCCTCCTTAAGCAATCTCCAATAGGCTGCTATTACCAAATGCCTGAGTAAATTCCAATAAAGTTGAGTGAAGATCTTCATTTTATCACAAATACTGGCATGAATTAAACCTGGGGTGTTTCTTTTCTTTTTTTTTTCTGTGCACTGTTTTCCATGCAGCTCACAGGCAGTGATTGTATTGACAGAACTGCTCAACATCAATATGAACGTCAGGGAAGTATTACAGGATTAGTTACAGACAGGCAGAGCACCTCTGGACTGAATCACCTCATTGGTTCAAACAGGTGGAAGAAGAAACCAAAAGAAACAAAACAAAGCGGGTTCACCTCCACCTTGCTCACCTCCAGGAAAATGAGGAAAATGACCCAAAGGTGCAAAGAAGATTAAATTTGACATTTCATCTTTTATACATATACAGATATTTTTAGCCACCTCTTTAAAAATATTAGCTCTACCCTTTGATTTCCATATGCTGGTGCTAGGATGTCACATTGTCACATTCTCCAAATTAGGGATTTCACCTTCATACCTACAGTGCAGTCTGAGAGCATGGGACAAGGTGTCCCAGGAATGTCAGGGAATCACCTCCTGCTCCCACCACCCAGCTCTGGCAGGGGCAGAGGCCAGAGCAATGGGGACAGGGAAAACAAAAAAAACCAAAAACCCACTGTTTTCATAAAATCCTGTAAGAATTAAACACTCAGTTGTTAATCCTTTTCACCCAGAGGAGAAAATAAGAGGACAAGTCAGAGAATTTTCAGTATTTTAGGGCATATTTCTGCTACACTTTTTCTTCCCATAACATGCAGTAAGTCTTTAAATGACATCCTAAATCTGATTGCCTTTGTAGCAGACCAGTAAGCCCCGTGGACAAATAGCAGATCTATTTTTGATATGCCATTCATAACAACCTGAATAGTTAAATCCTGCCATTAGGTACATGCACACAGCTCCCAGGGACATAGCAAGCCTTCCCCTTCATCTTGCAGTGCTGGTTTTGCTAATGATTAATATTCAGTTCTGTAAGCTTAATGAAGACATTGTTTCCACTTATCTACAGGTCAGATGGCAACTGCAAAGCAACTTAGTTGTTAGATGGTTGTGGATTCCCTGCTGCTATGTCTGATTATTTATGCACAACGTGCATTTTTAATAGATGACCATATTAAATTATATGCTTCTGCCTTATTATTTCATGATTTTTAATGGTTTTCAATTCCTTTTCTTTGTAAGAAAGAAGGAACAATGACTCATGCTAATGAAGTACCTATGTACCACATCTGCATCTTTAAAATTATTGGAATTTCTTTCTTGAGGTGTATCAAACACCATTAGCTTGAAATTGTTGATTTTTATCATGAAAATAAAGATGAGAAATAAGATTGAGGCCATTTTCTTTTTCCAAAGACAGTGGGATTTTTCTTCTTTCTGAACTATTCTGAGAGATCCAGCCAGAACTTTTCACAGCAAGCCTCGTGCCCAGCTGAATTCCCTGCTGCACAAAGCTCCAGTTCCACCCAACTCCAGCTCTTAAAAGTGATATTCTCTAACATCACTGGGCAAACACATACACTCCATGCAGGCACGACCTCAGAGGGATGGGAAAACCTGTCCTGGGGTGCCAAAGATCATGGTCCACCTCCAGAGCAGAGCATGTGGTTCAACCAGGCAGAGCCCAGAGCTGGGAGGGAGGGAAGGAGGAAAGGCACAAAGACCCACAAAGCTGCTTTGTTTAGTTTAAATCCGTGTCTGAGCTGCAACTCCTTGAGCTGCAATCACACAGGCAGCCCCTGGCATGTGGCAGTCAGCTTCTCCATGGAGTGTGGGGACACTGAGGTTTGAAATGAGATCCAGAGAGAAAGGTCTGTCAATTGCAGGAGAATTTTCTCGCTTCTTTATAAATGTGACTACTAAAATAACGTTATTGAACTAAAAATAACCAAGCCAGTTCTAGCTCCAAATGTGATCAGCCCATAAATAGTCGGATAAACTCTTTCCAGGCACATCATGTACTTGATTTCCATTTGCAACACGTTCTAAAGCTCTGCTTATGCATAAGTAATGCCCACGAATGGGAGATGGGAGATTTTCCTTTTTCTAACACACAAACCACTCTCGCCTTAGTGAGCAGAGACACGATGCTGCTTTCACACACCGAGTGATCTCTGCTCTCTGAGCACTGCAAGAGCCACGGCTGGTTTTGGAGAGGGGAGATTTTAACACCAGAATTGCAGATTTCAAAAAGCAACATATGCTCACAGACAAAAGCAAGGCTGTGAGGAATTTATGGGGATCTTACATTTCCAGAACTGCTTAAAAGAAGTTCCATTTTCACCACGCTCATCAACTGTGTGTGTTTGGGGTGGCAGGGGAGGCTCCAGAGCTCTTCATTTCCCTTCACCTTATTTTGCACTTCCAAGTCCTAACCTTGGGTTACAAATTCAGAGCCACTTTGATGGATCACAGTTTGGCTGCCATGATGTTAAGTTAAACAACAGTCTCATTCCACACTATAATTACTGCAAACAATTTCATTGTCTAAGGGGTGCTTTGCAAGGTTATGCATTAGCTAATGCTGTTTCTGTCACTGTTCATCACATGAATATTCCTTTACCTGCTGTGTCTGTGTGTGCCTGAAAGAACTGTGGCATTTTTAATGGCATAATTTCCTGGGATGAACTGAAAATCAGCACAGCATGGCCTGCATTATTTATATGCTGAGTCCTACAAATGGCAAGGAATATACTCTAGATTTCCTGGAAATAAATATATTCATTATCCTGAAGCCTTGTGCACAGCAGACTTTGTCACTGAAAGAATTTAATTACTACCTGAAAAGCATCTTCATTTTGCTAGATTTGTAACAAAAATAGAATGTCTAGACACATTATAATTCAAAGACAAAAGACTCCTTACCCACCCAAAAATACTCCATGTTGATAAATGTTGAAACATGCCCCACTGTTGCTGCTAATCAGTAGAAAATTCTTAGCATTTTTACAGCATGAGATAAATTGTAGATTGAGCCAATTGGGAATACTAATGACAGAAGCCATAAAATATTTTGTAACATCAATTATGACTAAAGGAAAAGGACTTGCACCATAGATCAGCAGAATATTTTGCAGCCGTGCTTCATTTAAGACTATGATTTCTGAACATGATTTGGGAGTTGATTTGCCAAGAAGAATGTTCAGGAATATATAATTGGCAGCTCTGCAACTGTGGTGCTTCTGCAATTCAGCTGTAGCTGCAGAATTACCTTCGATGGGAGGCTGCAGGTCTGTGGAACCTGACAGATCACCAGACTCAGCTGAGTTGTTCAAATCATACTGAATTCAATAATAAATGATCTGATTTCAGTTAGAGCCTTAAAATGGTTATGTTATGTTCAATCCTAAACTAAAAAGTGATCTGAGAACTAAAAAAGCACTTTTCCTAAAAGTCAGATTTGTTTTCACATGTTCCTTATTGTTATGCCCAGACTACGTCCCTGACCATGCTCCACAGTCAGATTCCAAGGAAATGCCAATTTCTGCCTTATGACGTGCAGGTCTTATCAGAGGAGGCCACTGTTTTCTGCTGTATACTCTGTCACATATTTCAAAACATCATTGTAACTTCACCAGCTTGTTTTTAAATACCTGGTTATAATGATCCTTCCATCCTGATGGAATTGCCATTTTAAAACCAGAGATGATAACCAGAGAAATAAATTGAAATGGGGACTGTGACAAGGAGAAAAGTTACATAGCAAAAAGGAAAAGCCAGGCTCATATTTTCTTTCCTTCTTCCTTTCCTTGACACAAAAATTATTTCCTTGCCCCAAAATAAACCAACCAGTAGATTCTGAACCAACAAATTTAAAAGCAGCTGTCCTCCTCCTGCTGCAGAATGAATTCCCAATAGTTATACACCACAGGAAAATAACTTCCCACCCAGATACCACTTGTATTCCTCACATCAGCCTCGCTGCAGCTCCACATTAAAGACAGACAATATTTGGTCACAAGGTGGTTAAATTAAATCTTTCCTCAACACAGAGGAGTTATCCACGTTCAGCCTACAGTGTTCCAGCCAAATAATGCTTTGCTAATGATGTCTGCAGTTAGATGACAAATCAGGCTATTTAAATTGCCTCGGCACATACATCCTTTACAGGCAGGGTATCCAGGTAACCATCCTAGCACAGCTTCAAGGTGGGAGGGAGAAAGCAAGAGCTAATTTCTTCAGCTAGGTGGAAAATTAATCCTGAAGAGATCTGTCTGGTTTGTTATGGTCAATTTAAAGGGAAAATGATTTAAAAGTAATTGTTTAAAAAGTATTTTTAAGATATGTGGTTAGGCAAGAAAGGACAAAATTACTGTCTTTCAAAAATACAATAATGGCTAGTTTTGTTTCTGAAAATAATTAAAAATATTTAAAGGCCCTCAATAGGAAGCTTCAAATGACAGGAAAATACCAGGGAGAAATGACAGGTTTGCTGCAACCAAACACCTTTTTGTAAATGCAATGCTAAATAAAATAGAAGAATACTGGCTTATCTTGTCTTGTTTTGTTTTCCCTGAAACAAGCTCAGCAATATTTTCCATGCCTGGTCAAGGAAATGTTATTTCTGTATTAGATGCTGCTGTGGCCTCACTTGAGCCATGTCTGTTGATGTCCTTGAATGCCTTTGAGAAGGTTTAGCCCATCAGTGACTTGCTTTGGGTGGACATGGGGGATATGGCAACTTTTTTGTGCCCTGGCCTGGACTGAGGCTTGTTCAGGGTCTCAGCCTCCACTGTGGTCTCCAGTCTGGGTGCCCTAGATATCACTGGACATCCTAAATATTTTAGGGAGGGGAAGGGGACTCCTCCAGCTGATTCACACACAGAAAGGCTGGGATGAGACAAGAGAGCAAATTTTATTTCCTCTGCAGGCCAGGAGTGCCACAGCATCTGACTCCACACACAAGAAAGGGGTGGGACAGGGAAAGGACCCTCAGGCTGCCCCACCCCTGGGAGGCTCAGCCGTGGATTCTGCCCTGGCACCTGCCAGCTGGGCAGGCTTTTGCCATCTGCCAAGGCAAAGGAACCACTCACATCCTGGTGTTGCTCCTCTCCTGATGCAGATTTTAAGTGTTCCCTAAATCTATTAAACAGGAAAATACAAACACTTCTGATATCCCTTTCCTTGAAAACTATTTTGGAAAATATGATTCATTTACTTCTCTTCTAAACAGAAGAAGCAGTATTTTCCAGCACTCCCTGAAGATGCATTTAACTAGAAGCTAAGCCAGATGTAGAAATGTCTGCAAAGGTTTTCATTCCTTCCATTAAAAAAAAGAGAGGAAAAAAAAAAAAGAAAGGAAAACTGTAAAAGAAGAGTCAAGGTATTATTGGGTTTTAAAGCACTGTTGGTCTTTTGATTACCCTTAAAATCAGATCAGATCACAAAGAAAACACAGCATTTCACCAGCTAGAGAAGGTCACATTGCAAAAGGATGCAGGTGGTCTCATTTTTTAACAGTGAATGCAATAGAAGCACAAATCTTCCATCCACCAAACAGCCTCTCCTGGCTTGGCAATTGCCACGTGTAATATCTGATGAACTCTGATGTCTCACTGCTCAAGGATAAAATCCCAGCAGGCAGGGGCTGTAGGAACAGCTACACAGTCAGAGGGGAAAAATCTTGTATTATTCCAGCAACCACTTATTTTATTCGCCAGAATTAAAACCTCTTCACAGACAAAAATCGGGATTTTTTTTTTCATCCCATAAAGCAATTTTAGATTTCTGTAGAATCATTCAAAAGCAATTAAAATCCTGCTCCTGTTGATGGATTTGTATTCCTTGCTCACAGTGATGTCAGGCTTTGAAATTCAGGGCTGTTGAGTGTAATTCTTTGGGGCTTTGGAGTCACTGCTGAGTGCCAGAAAATACATTCCTTAAGTTCACAGATATTAAATAGCTTTGGTAACACCAAAATAGTTTCAATACATGTAGCTTTTAAATCTAGAAGACATTGCAATAAAGAATTGGTGCAATACCAGGCAATTCAATACATTTTTTAGGAGAAGGGAAAGATGAGAGAATCCAATAACATAATAAGAGTACAATTAGCTAAGAAGGATCAGGGAGCTTTTCCAAACTGTCCTCCTGCAAGAGTGACAGGCTTACATTGCCAGGGAAAATTATTTTTAAAAAATCCTTCAAAAACAAGCAAGTAAACAACACAAACCCAGGATCTACATTAAAATTATTCATAGTCCTCATCCATTTAAAGGTCTGTGTTATTTAAACCAGACAGTGAGCCTCCAACACCACTGTTTGCTTTGGCATCATTTTGTATAACAAAGGAAACTGTTGTTAAAAATGTGATTCAGATGTCAGCAACAGGAGGCTGTTCCCAATTGCAGAGACACAAAATGGCAGGATTAATACTGCTGGGCCTGGAACTGAGGGATGAGCACTGATTTACAGCCCCAAGTGAAAGGAGCCAGCCACGCCAAGAATAACGGGGGTCTGGGCACCTCCTGCAGTCCAGGTACCATTCTGATCACTGGGAATGTCTTTCTCCTGCCAAAGGATGCAGCACAGAACAGCAAAAGTGTAGGGACAACAATATTGGGCACAGAACCTTGCCAGAACATCAGCAATGCACTGATCAGTGATTATGATTATTGGCTTATCAGCACCACTGATGTCTTACTGAGACTGGCATCACCCCAAGAATCTGGTGTTTGTGGGCAAACAGGGCAATTCCTGCCCTTAGGCCACATTTAGATTTCAGAATCGCTGCATTGTTGCTCCTTGAAAGGCAAATGCAGACAAAATTAGTGAAATAAAGCTATAATCATGCTGCTGCCTGACAGGGACATTGTTAGTGGTCACTAGGCAGAGCTGGCACAAGATGTGGGCTGGCTCGAGGTGATGAGAGCAAAATAAAGTCTTCAAGGACACCAGCAAAGCCCAGCTGAAGTCAGCAGGAGAAGAACTGTCCCCTGGGCTGCTGTTCTGGGTGCAGCTCAGCCCTTCAGCACAGTGTGGGGTTGGAGAGCCCTGGGGAGGGAGGGAACCATGAGGGAGTAAACAAGGAGAGGCAGGACTGCTTTCCTGGCCTAATTTTGGGCTTATGTAGCACCATTCCAATAGGAGGGATGGGACATGTGGAACCTGTGTTATATCAGGGACAGATCCTTTATCCTTCACAGCATCACATCCTACACAGCAGGGAGCAAGGGGAGTCTGAAAGGTGACAACCAATTCTTCAATTTCTTTTTTTTTCATTTTCCTCCTCCTCTAAACTCCAAGTAATAGATACAAAGAGTTGCTCTCCTGCAAAACTTGTTTGAACTGTGGCTGCCAGGAAATGAAGGCAGTTGACGGGGGCCTGTAAAAGGCTGTTCATTAGTCCTGCCTTCTTTATGAGCTTCTTCAGTCCCAAATCCAGATGGGTGTGGGAATGCAGCAGAACAGGGGACTCCAGTGTTCAAAGAAATGACAGCATCCAGCCCTGCAAGGAATTCCTTCCCCATCCCTTCAGATTATGGGGTTAATTAATAACAGTTAATTAATGATGTGTCAATCATCATGCAGGGCATGCCTGTCTGAGGAGAGCTGCCCCTCAGGGTGATGAGCATTAAGGCCTCCCCTGGAGAAAGTTCTTGTGACAATTTCTGAAGCCTCGAAGAGGATGTTTTAATCCCTTTATCTCAGGATTCACTTCTCACAGGAAACCACCTAGCAGAGGTAGTTAAAAAAATAATTGCTATGCTGTTGCCTTCAAGGTGAGTCTCTGGAGGACACAGGATGGTGGCAGGTGCCAGCTGTCCCCAGAGGGGAGCTCGGGCTGAAAGCATCTCAGAAACTGCCTTGTCCTCAGTGATGGAGTAGCAGGAGCCCAGGGCAGAATGTGGGGGTATCATCTCTGCTGTGAAACACCCCATGCCCATGCCAGACACACCCTGTGCTTGCTCTTCCCAGGGTAACTTCAGGAGGGACAGGCATTTGGACAGGAGCACCGAGGAGCTCAGCTCCCATTCCCCTCTGCCAGCTGAGCATCCCAGGCTCTTGGCTGCCAGGACAGCCAGCCCATCTGCTCACATGGCACGCTGCCCGCTCACAAGTTGTCAGACAATTTCACGGGTGCCAAAAGAACCTGGACTTGAATAGGTGGCCTGGAAATGCTGCAGAATCCATCTCCTCTCACTGACTGCTAACAGAGCAGGGCCTGTCTGTGCTCCCAGCGCCCGGGGCCGCGGGCTCGCTCCGCACTGGCACTGCCCTCCACGCTGCAGCAGGAAAGCTCTGCCACGCTCCAGGCAAAGCATCGGTGCCCTGAGTGCTGCTGAAACACAGAAAACCAGCTTCTGTACCAAAATACCCAGAGTAGGCCAAGATAACTTCAAGGCACCGTGATAGCACTGGGCACAAAAGCCTGACTCTTGGAGGAGAAGCACAAGCGGAGCAGAAACCCCCGCGGCTCCCCACGGGCTGTGACAAGTAGGTCAGGCAGAGCATAAAAGGGCAAGTTTTGGGCTAAAATCCCAGTTACCCAGCTCCTGTACCTGAGAGGCTGCAAGAAAATTGGAGCTGGCTCTGGGAATAGGAAAATTAGGCAATGGGAAAAGCAGACTCAGCCCTCCTGGTGGCACTGGGTCAAGTTGAAGGGACAGCTGCTGTCCCCACCTTTTCCAGGGTTGGCACAAATGCTTCTTGCTGCACCCCATCCTTCTACTGCCAACAGCCCCTAGCCCCACATTTCAATCCTATGGAGAAAACCAGGATTTTGCTGTCAATTGTCTGCCATTGTCAGCCCAGAAGGCAGAGCTGGCTCAGAACTACAGCACTGCTCTCCCTCCTCTTGGCTGGGGCTCACTCAGGGCCCTGACACAAAACCTCGGTTTGCAACATGAAAGACTGAAAAATCTCTGGGTTTTATGCCCTGAGAATCAGATTTTCTGCCTAATAAACCCCCTAAAGAATCAGATGCAAAAGAGGTTTGCTTGAAAATTTTGGCTCGGTTATCTTAGAGTGGTGATTCAAACAGCACAGAATACAGGAAAACACAAATATACTGGGTCAAAATTCCCTTTTTGTGTATCATGAGACAGACTCAAACTAAATACAAGTCAGTCATACTGGAAACCAAAGAAAATTATACCAATTATTGCCAGATTTCCCATTAAACCTACAGATTTATTTAACATCTCCATTTCTTTTGCTGCTCACTGCCAGCTAATTAAAGCAGTTTAAAATCCATATACAGCCTGTGTATAGCTGAGGTCTATGTGCAATATTTCTGCTATTACAGGTCTTCATGGCCAGCCATATGTGTCCTCTGGCCAGGTGAACACCCTGGCACGAAGAATTTGGACTACCAATTAGCAAGGTTTACAAAAGGGCCTTGAAGTGCTAACAGGATCACTTGGATGCTGCTGCTGAGAACAGTATCTGGCTTATGTGCTGGCTTGGGGTGTTTTATTATCCATAGCACATAATCCTGCACTTTAAGCTGCTTCTATTTACAACAGTTTTGCTGTCCCCCCGCTACTCTCCAGCTCCCACACGTTTGCAGATGCTACTTACTCTGTGTTTCTGCTACTTCTTCACATGCAAATGAGTCTTTCAGGCTTTCTCACTTTTATTTACCCATATGCAGAACACTACAGCAGGGTGAAAAATTATAAATTAAGAAGAAAAATACTAAGACTATTGAACTAGACACTGAAAAGGAAAAAAAATTAAAACTCAGGAACTTTCAGCGTGCCCTAAATCTGTGTTATTAACAGTTATTGTGGCTATTTGAAACACACTTTTTTTGCTGATTTACAGCAGTGAGTCACCCACAGCACCATGCCAAGGGCCTAAGTTGGATTTGTGCTGTGCCCTCTCTCCTAAGCTTTGCCAAACCCTTCCTGTCTCGACCTGCAGGATAGGCTGTGGGTCTGTTCTAAATGCCACACCATTTTTGCATTGTCACTGACCACAGAACTGAGCTGCCTGAACTGGTGACCTCTGGAGAAGCTGGACATGGGTCCTCAGTCCTACACTTGCTGTTTCATCAGATCCATTTCACTGCTGCTTATCTCCTGCCCCTTTGCATGGCCAGCAGCCCTAACTCAAAAACCTGTAGAAATGTTGAGGGCTTAAATGAGCTGACAAACTTCAAACAAATCTTGGCATAAGTGGCCAAATCCCCAGCTGCCTCCTCCAAAGCAGTGGCGATCCCCAGAGTTATCTCTGTGTGAGATAAAGACCAGGGGCAGAGAAAGAGCAATTTAGCTCCATAAAACATCCAAAAATAACTCCTCCCAAAGGGCAAGATGAGGATGGTGCAACTCATCCTCAGGACAAAGCTGTGTGTGCTGCTCCAGAGAGAAAACAGCCTCAGCCTGTGGTTTATGCCACAAGTCTTGCACAAATCATTTTCCCCTCCGTGAATTTCAGCCTCTGGAGACTAGTTTAAGGATTATAAATTGTAGAGAAACAGAGACAAATTCCCATGGAATGTTTCAGGGTAGCAGTATCTGCATATCCCACTGAAAACATTGTGGACACTTTTTTTTTTTTGCTTAGATTTACTAGGACATCTTACCTCAGTGCTCCACCAGTCCCCTGTGTGCCAAGCCCTGCTCCTCAGCAGTAAATTACAGACTATGCACTTCATGCCAGCTCTTTGCTTTTCTGCACCGTTGATACATGGTAAACTGTATGAAATAAGGAACGGAGGAGCTAAAGTGCCTCTCTGATTAAAAGACAAAGCCACAGGACTGTGCTTCTTGGTATGCAGAAAATTAAAGTGAAGAAGTGGCTTGATTAAAATCAGACACTGAAGATGGTTCTTTCCTAATATACTGTGGTAATGTAAAAAAAAAAAAAAAAAGAAAAGTTAGATGCTGCAATAACTGGCTTTTAAAGAAAAAATAAACACCAGCACGTCTTTGTTCCCAAAGACTAATTAGCAAGATTCTCTGAGTACCTAGAAGGCAGCTAATCAAGCAGGGACAATTCTATACTGTAAAATGTGACTGCAGACTCAGGTCTCCCTTCAAACAGTGTTAAGGGGCAGGTACAGGCAGCACCTGTGCCCATTTGTGTTGGTGTAAGACAAGAACAAAAATAGATATTGAGCATCCTGTTATTATCTGCCAAAAACAGCCCAACAAATGAGCTGAGGAAAAATGGGAAGGCTGTGCAAAAAGCCCCAGACAGAGATTGTGGTGTTGGCATTTCTGCGAGCTGCAGAGCAAAGTCATCTCTGTCAGGAGCTGAAGATGCCACAGGGAAGTCAGGAGAGAAGGATTTTAGGGACAATTCACCAGGAGTGGTGGATGGCAGCTTGCCAGCTGGGAAGTGGGATGGAGCTGAACCCCATGGAGATGGTGATATCCAGCAAAACAGCCCTGGTTTGTTGGAAGAAGGTCTGGTCCCTCCCACCACTGGGACTCACATTGCCCAGTCCTGGCTTAGAGCAGATCCTGCCCTGTTCCAGGAGGGGATAATCCAGGGCAGCTCAGCTTGGGACAGCACACCAGAGCCGCTGCCCAGAGAGGGAAGGAGGTTTATCTTCCCTTCCTGGCTGCTGGCACAGTGAAATCTGCTGTCACAGATCCCTGCAGACCCTAATCTGAACGGACAGCTTTCGAGCTACCTGGGCTTGCAGACACTGACTCTGGGGCCATTCCATGAACATGTTTGCAGAATTCAAGAACAAATTGCTCCTGAGCTGGATGGGATTGATCAATATTCCAACCAGGAGTTGCTGAGCTGTGGCAAGAGGAAATGCAGAGCACAGTGGTGGACAGAGATTGGATTTCACTGCTGTCCAGGGCCATCAGTCAGCCTCAATCCTGATCCAGCTCCCCTTGAAGTCACCACAAATTTTCCAATCTGCATAAATGAGATTTGGACCAGAGGCACTGCTGAGTTCTGAAACACAATTGGCACTGAAACACTGAAGAAGTCTGATCTGATGAACAGGATTAGTTATAAAAGAGAAAAACAGTTCATGCATAATATACCAAAAGTTAAAGAGCTAAAATACTACACAGCATCCTCCACTGTCCTTATTTAGGACCACATTCAGATCTCATGCACTTTAAATATCAAAGGATATAATTCATCCAGTTAACTCCAGATTTATTCCTGATATAAGTACAATCAAATGTGCCTATCAGTCTCATTCAGGTAAACATTTCAGCAGGGATTTGGCTGGCAAGGATTTGAATGCCCTTAAAAAGCCCCAAATCTCAAAGATGAGGTCCATAGAATATCTGATTACTGATTATTCCTTGCAGCAGCAATGAAAGCACTTCCTCTTTGTGATATAACGAGAGCATTCCTTGCAATTTTAAAATACTCAGACATAAACTGGATGCTGGGATTGCCAGTTTCAACCTTTCCAACCAGTTTACTCAACCTGAGCTCTCCAGTAACCCACCTTGCACAGAAGCAGTGGCTGGCACAGTAACGCTGCTGAGCCCAGGGACAAACCTCAGTGGCTGGGCTGTACTTTGACCAGTGACCATCAGCTGGGTTTCACACAGCACATTCCAGAGTGCCAAAGGGCTAATCCTGCAAGGCTCCTAGCAGAGCAGCTACTGGATGCACATCTCACTTCTCTAGCTGCTCAGAGAAAACATTGCAATTTGATTTAATTGCTATGTTGACTTATAACAGTATGTTTATACTGGATGCCTGCCAGCTCACATGTAACAGGTTGGCAAAACGTATTTCCTCAAAACAGCATGAGATGCAATGTAATAAGGAAAGCAATCTTTCAGCAGCCTCTATCCTGGAGCTCACTTCAACTCCTCTGGCTTGGAAGCAGTGCCACCAGTGCAGAAGGATTACACCACCCTAATTGATATGATAATCAAGCCTGGAGGCTGCACTTCCCAGGTACAACAGCCACAACTTCAGAAAGGGAAGAGAACTGTGGGAAATGAAAGCAATTAACAGTTGTTTGTATTACGGGGATTGTTGGACTATTTAATATCCCTATCAAAGGATGCAGTATTTGTTGAACAGTCCTAAAAGCAAATCAAAGAGAAATTTGAAGAATGTTGCTAATCCTTTGTCACTAGGACATCTAAAAGTCAGTGAAAAGCTGTGCTTTGTCCATTGAAACAAAAATCACAGAATCATATACTCATTTAAATTGGGAAAGACCCCTAAGATCATTGAGTCCAACCACTAACACAGCACTGCCTGGCCCATCTCCCAGTTCAGCACACGGTGTTGACCACTAAACCACATGCCCAGGTGTCACACCCACATCCCTGAGGGACACTATTAGCTTTTCTATGACCTTGGCTGCTTGATCTCAGCCCAGTTAACAGCAGCTGTGTCTTTGAGCCACGAGGTAGCTACAGGAACATTACAGAACTGAAAGGTGGGTGTGCTTGTTTCACTAGAGAAGCAGTTTGCCCCAGACTGTGCTACCAGCCAGTTTTGTGGCTGGCACTAGGATGGCTCAGGGCTCTGAAGGAACATGGAGATGCTCCCATGGGCAGCATTATTTCCACAGCAGCAAGTTTCAGGAGGGACAGTGAGAGTCAAAGTAACAAATACAGTCAGCAGTGTTTGATCAGTTAATGAATGCTCATGATTCAAGGGAACTGGATTTCACAACCCCAAAATCCTCCTGCTATCCCCCTGAGACTAATTGGATCTACTTTATTAAAGACTTTAACTGCAAACTTCATCCACTGGAAGAAACAGTCATGTGGCTCTTTCTAATTCTGTACTGTGACTTGTAAAATCAGAAGAATAGAAAGAAGATGTTAAAAATATCAAGTGAAATCTAAAGTTGGAGCAGAACTGGCTTTTATGTGTTCAGTCAAAACTGAGTTCACTAGATACAGTAGTATTTCTTTGAATGGAACAAATAAGCCTCAAAGATTTTATAATGAATACCCCTTGCACACGTTTGTACAATGCAGTCTATAAAAATGGGAATGAGAGATGTCGTTCCTAAACACAGACCACAGGACACTTTTCTCACAACTCCAATAACAAGGTATAATTTTCTATCTGATCCTATTTGGCTTTTCCATAAGGAACTGTAAAAACCTCTCTCAAAATCCTGGCACCAGCGTGTGCAATAGGAATCCTACTGCTGGCTCTGCTGGAGCAGAATTTCCCTCTTCAAGAATAAAGCCTTGGGAGGAAAAAAAATAGCGTGTTGGTTTTGTGGCTGAGCCAGCTCTCTAACTCCACGAGCCAGCAGAAACAAAGGGAAACCAAATAAAACTACAAAGCTACAAATGCTCCTTTTGGACAAGTGAGCCAAAACTCTTTTGACATTTATGGCTCTACCCATCCCTACCTGATAAGTCATACAGAAAGCTGCAACTGCAGAGATCAGCAATCATGTAAAGAAATTTTATTATCTGGTATGTACAGTACTAGTACAGTTAGATACACTAATCATGGGAGGAGGGGAGGTTGCTATTTTTTTGCTGTCCCATATGGTAATAATTTTGTATGATTGAACTGTTATGAGCTAAATAAAAGTACACATTAACTGTAAGATACATTGCAAATACATTAAATCTTCCCTGGAGTTTTAGCAAATACGTGCTTTTTCTATCATGCATTTGGAATTATTATTATTGGGCCATAGGATTTATAAATAGATTTGGCTTCTTCTGCAATACTTTATGGGCAATTATTTCAGAAATGAAGATGCAGAGCCATGGATAAATAAAATAATTGCAGCTGATCAGGCTTTATTTACTGCTATCACATTTCCCTGACTGCTACACTTCTCTCATTTGCTCCACTAGCCTGAATCAATGACCAGATGAAGAGCTGTCAGTTAATGTCAAACACAGAGCACAAAAGATGCCAAAGGCTGATTCTCATTTCCCCATTTCCAAATTCTGCCTGAGCTTTTCCAGAGCTGGCTTGCTCCCTGGATAAATTCAGTGTGGAATTGGGAGGCTGGGAAAGGGCAGAGCCAGTCAGAGGGGTGCTGCAGTGTGTTCAGCAGTTTTCCAGGGAGCACATTTTGCTGTGGCTGCCCTGTAGAAATCACTGCCAAAGGTCTGGAGAGCTCCCCTCCCATGAGCAGATGCCCAGCTGTGCCAGGAAGGGCTGGCATGGTCTCTGCTATCTGCTGCAATCCCACTCAAACAGGTATTAATTCAGTTTGGAAGACCCTGAGTACAGCTTTGTGTGGCAAAAACAGCTTTCCAGGAAATTCCAGCAAATCAAATCCAAGCAGAGCCTGGGACTGGCCTCATGTCTACAGAATACCTTCCATGTACCTCACACCATGCAGCTTTCAGTATTCGAGACCTCAGACAGGATGGGAAACTCTGGATTATCAATATTCCCTGGGATCAGGCTCCTACACTCAGCCCTATCTAATAGTGGTGTTACCTGGGGTTCATGAAGGAGGTTGCTTGTCTGAAAAGGCTTATCAAGTCATGAGGAAAAAAAAAGTGTAATTTATTTCTGCTGCTTAGAAAAGCCACGGAGCTGATAACACAGAAACAAGTGAAACATGTAGGATGCACCAGGTGGAGACAACCAGAGTACCCACCAACAGCTTCCTTCAATGAGCTCATCTCAGAAGTAGCCACCAGGATGACATTTTATGGCTCTAAACTACTTAGAAAAAAATTGTCTGCCATTGTCTCTGAGCTGCCTACAGCCTCCTGTCCTGGGAAGGAACACCCAGCTTTGTGAGGCCTGGATAAAAAAGCTACCCTATAGCAAAGGGGAAGCACAAGAAACATCATGGAAGCTGTTGAGGGCCTTAAGAAGATCCTACAAGCATAAGTCTCATAGATTTAAAGCCTGTTTTTTAATTTTTTTTTTATTTCATTCTAGGCTGCTTATTTCTGTATAAAGAAATTATGCTGCAAACCTCTCCAAGAACTTCATCAACCACAGCCCATAAGGTGGAGAAAGAGGCCAGTGGGACCAGATGCCAAAGGAGCTAGGAAGATTTATGCCAGCTGAGCATCTGGCTCCCTGCTCCCTGTTATCAGAGTGAAGACAAATGCTTGCAAACACCCTTATTCCAAATCACTAATGTGCTCAGCCACACTCAGCACAATTGCAGCAGTGCTGCTCCTGGAAGGTGTGCTGCCTGGAAAAGCAGCTGCTGAATGCTTCTTCCAGGGGTTTATGCAGTGCAAAGAGCAGTGAGAAAAGAGAGTGTTGCTGCCCCTCAAATCAAGCTAAGGGAATGATTAAGACATCATCATTTTCTGTTATTGTTCTAGTGGGTGGTAGTAATTGCTTCTACACAGGAACGTGGCTACACCTCTATTGTCATCCATCATCTTGCTGAGGCTGTGCATTGTACAGTATTTTGATTTGACCTCATTAGCACTCCCAGAATTACAATGTCATACCAATGATAAAGGCTGAGATTATCTGCATCTGAGGAGATGCAGAAGGAGCACATCACACACTCTGTGAAAAGCCAACAGTGCAACCACGACTCTGCCAAATACAAAAGGCAGCCTGAATCCCCCTGCTCTTGATTTTGCATGTGGGACAAGACATGATTAGGAATTGTGCTTGTATGCATCAAACCTGCAGATACAGGGGATGGGCTCCTGCACTGGTGATCGAAACCCTCAGGGAGAGCACAGGGAGAGGAAGGGCAGGTGCTGGAAGAGATGCTCTCTGGTACCACCTTCTCTCTGAGTTGCCAGTATCATCTGTGCTTCCTCCAGCCTCTCCCAGGCAGCCAGCAATCCACTAGAAATGTGGAGAGATTTGTGTGCAATTTGGGAAATGACACAGAGGCATTTGGCCTTTGCAGAAATGCCCTGTGCTCTCTGGAAGTTCAAAGGATTTTCCTGTGATTCCCAGAATGGAGGCACATAGAGAGGGTTCCTGCTCAAACTTGGGTTGAAGGAAGGTCAGACCAATTTTTTGACCCTTCTGGCAGTAAAATAAAATCAAGTAAAATCTGTACTTGTCTGAAGTTAATCTACAGCAAAATCTATCATGGAACAGGGAATCTCTCAGTCTCCAACTAGCAGTTCCCCCTGGAGCTGTGCTCCCCACTACAGCTCTAACACAGTGCCAACACATATTCCAAACCTCCCATTCTCAGCTACCTTAGTCTTCTATGGATCATCTCAGAACTGAACTTCCCTACAGTGGGAACAAAATAAGGAAAGGAATTTATGATTCCAGTGGTACCCTTGACACAGATACTGAATAGCTCCATTAAACATTTTGCAGCCTTGGGTGTCTTTGCTAAACCCTCTACAACAAGCACAGAGTAATTTTCCTTCTTACAACACAAACATACAGGTCAGGATTCAGGAGTCTGTTTTGTATCTGAATAACTTCTCTCATCTCAATGGGATCCAGGCAGGCACAAATCAAGGCTGTATAATCCTAGCCCTTCCCTTTCCCTCCAGAGTCATTACCTTGCAGTACCACTCTTGGACAAACTCATTTTCACAGACTCAGCATAGACCCAATGAAATGACTAATACAACTCTTTAATACAAACAACAATAAATCAACTGATTAAATTCTAATTTATCAGACAAATACTCTTTAGCTCTTCCCAAAGCTGTTCTGAATCATCTCTCTTGTCTGGCCATGTTCCAGAGGAGCACTGACACTAGATAAAGCTCAGACCTGGGGAATAAGTTTACATAAGATAGAAATGCTGAAAACACCCTGTATTTATGATGGGAGATTTCACAGAGATCAGAGTGAATAACATTCCTGAGAAGACTGTAATGTCTCTGAAGCCTCCTCAGCATCTCTTCCAAAACCAGTCTAGCAGGACAAGGGATCAACAGACCCTGAAGCTCCAGGCTCAGCAGCAAGGCTCAGGAACCAGACACATTAACCTTGGGAGATCCTACAGCAAACTTTTAACAGCTGAGAAAATGGCTACTCCACCACAATTCCACTTTAAATCACAGACTTTTTTTTACTTACTTCATTGGTTTAAACAGTGCTTGTCCATAGTTCTGGAATGTCATGATCAGCTTCAGCTGGGTGCCTCCTGATTTCATTGCTGTGGGGGAAAAACACCAAACAGCTTTAAAATGAGACATGTGGATCTACTGACACTCAGTTTCCTTGAAACCAAATCATATCTGTTTTTCTCTGTATCAGTTCAGTACTGTGGTATCAGAGTGATCAGGGTCATCCCAACAGATTATTCAGCAGAGTACAGGGAAGGGCTTTGAGTGCTGACCAGGACTAAACATGGATTGTATTTCCTGACACTTTTTTGCCTTTTTCTGGCCACCATGGGCTCCATAAGCACCCCAGATGAACAGTACATACAGGAGCAGACTATTGGAGTCTTGTTTTCCCCACCTCTTGCTTTTGGAGTCCCTTTTAACAAGGGACTCACACTGGGGAAGGAGATGGGATGCTTTCAAAGACAGCTGCAGCTGGGATGTACAGCCCAGGGCACAGCAGACAGCTCCTTAATTAAAAGTATGAGCAGATACTGTAGCAATCTCTGATCTCTGCTGTGATTTTAATAACTGTTCCTGAGCAGTAGAGATATGTAAATTCACCTCCTCTGTGCACAATGGAGATGTAGCCAAGCCCAGCCATTACCTCCCAGGGATCCCAAGGTGGTTCATACATCAGAGCAGAGCTGTGCAGAGCAGCCTGGCCTGGCTGGGAGGGCACCAGAGGGCAGTGAAGGTGACAAGGACAGTGACTTTGCTCATCTCCCAGCTGGGAGCTAATGGGAATTTGATACTCATTCATACCATTCTGAAAAACTTGGACAATGTCACAGTAACAGCCAGATTATAGTGGTTTTAAAATTAGGTTTTTTTTAAAAATATCTAGAAGAATTCATAAAAATGCATTTTACTTGATGATGAGGCTACTTAAAAAAGATAAAGATATTCTTCAGAAAACAGCTGCTTTTCTGCTGCCTCAATCACAAGCTTCCTAATAAAGGAGATGACCTATAGCCTGACTCCTAAATGCACCTCTGTGTTGGGAAGGCCAGCAGGGCTGTGTGGATGAGTCAGTCTTTTAAAGATGCTTTCTAGGAATCGACAGATAATCAATCCCTTTCCTTGCAGTTCTGACAAAAGCTATGTCAACTGGAAAACTACACAAATGTCACCTTATCTTGCTCTGTAAATTCTGGCTGAGAGTTGCCCTTGTTCCACCTATACAGCTTGTACATGTTTTTTCTCTAATCAATGCCATTAGCTGCACATCTTTTTAATTACTCATCTCTGTGCCTTATCACTGATAGGTCATCAGCTCTCTTTCAGCACTTGTAACCTATATTTTTGCAACAAAATGCTATGCAAATCTGGTCAGTGTAATTACATTTCTCCTAGAGTAAAATCCCTCCTGTCCTGCTGTTTTGCTGATCCCAGCCTTTTCTTGCCTTTCCACTTTATCCCAAAGGAACAAATAAATAATTAGAAATTAAAGGGCATTAAGCAATTTGCATTGACCAGGTAAAGCAGAAGCAGAGGGTTTTCCTGGATTAAACTCCCTCCCCTGTGCAGGACAGGTCAGTGATCTGCACCTGGGGGCAGGAGGACAGCAAGGCTTTTCCATGCCCAGCTGAGTAAGGCTTTTTCATGCCAAGCAGAAACCTTCCAGTCCAAGCCCTGCCTGTGATGCCCTGGGGCCACCTGTGCCCTCTGGAAGCAGCCCTGGTTCAGGTGGGCAGCTGGAGCTGCCCTTGCCCCATGCCCACAGGGACACACACAGGGCAGTCCCCACCACCCTCCCTGCTCAGCCACCACCACAGGCCTGGCATTTCGAAGGAACATGGAACCACAGAATGGTCTGGGCTGGAAAGGACCTTAAAGATTCACTAATCCAACCCCTCTGCCATCACAGCAGTGCAAAGAAGGAAAAAAAAGGAAGTTTCAGCACACCCTTCTCTAGGCACAGAGCTTCAGATACTAAAAGGACTGGCTTCTCAGCTAATTAAAGCCACTCGACAGATAATGATTTTGTTAGCAGCCAAACTCAACAGCGAGGATGTCATCACCAAGCAGGGAAATGTATGAAGATTAACAATTCAGAACAATTCTTCCATGAGACACAAAAGCCTGGTTTCCTGTCAGAAGGAACTGAGCTGAAGTAAGACAAAAGCACCTCCCTTGTCTTTTTAGATCCATCTTACTGTAGTGCCTTCATTGGTTGCACCAGTAGCCTCACCCCAACACAAGTTTTGCTGGCTCCTCCACTGCAAGCTTTGGACCTCTGAAACCAGAGGGGGACACTGGTGGGAATTGTGTCCCATTGTGCTTTAGGGCAGAGCAGGGTGGGACCCACATGGAGCATGGAAGATGACCCAATGCCAGAGCTCCACCTTGGCTCCCCCAGCTATCCAGACTCACGTGCAGCTGTTCCCACTCTGTCTGCTCCTCCAGTGCCACAGATGTGCTGGCCAGGCTGGGGGTGAGGCAAGGCCACCCTCCACATGCAGGCTGGATAGAGCCTGACATTGTAACCCCTGCAGAGGGGGAAACACCTAAGCTTGGACTGTTCCTTTGAGCTCGACAAGACCCTTGCTGTACCTGCAAACTAAGCACCCTTGGAGCAGTCCAGGGTGCCCAAATTTTGGGGGTGGCAATACCAGAGAAGAGCAGATGTCACCTGGAGATGACCCACTCTAGGTCAGATCACTTCCCCTGTCCTAACTTAGCATCACATCTGCACTCTGCCTCCCCTCTCCTTTTCTGACCTGGGCTCCTCCAGGAACTCCCTGTCCTGCTCAGCCTCAGCTAAACTTGTCCCTCTGGCCATTGTGGCCTGTCATCTTCCAGGGGTCTGTCCCAAACAAACATCATTTGCTCATCTGGAGACATCCTCGTGCCCACAGGCCCATTCTTGAAGAATGTGCAACACCCAGGAGCAGCACATCCCATTTTCCAAGGAGTGGAGGATGCTGCACCACTGCAATCTGTCACATCTGTGATCAGCAGGTTTGGGGATTTTTACAAAATCCTTACAACACAAGGCTGTGCTGACTCCAAAGGAACCACTAGTCACACTCTAAATTCACCTTTTATTTTTTTGAAGTATTTTAATGTACTGTAACACCATAGGTCACAAACAGCTCTGTAAAGGCTTTATAAACCTGCTAGCTCACAGCAGGTACTTCAAATCAAGTCTCACACAGCTCCTGGATGTACTGGCACACTGCTAAAAACAAATCCCAATGCCATCATTACTTTTCATCTTCAGGCAATTCAAAGCCTCTCTTTTCCCTCCAAAGTAGAAGGAAATGGAAAGCAGCATTAACCTTTCCTGTTAACCCAGTGTAAGGGCTCTACGGTGTGATCAGAAATCTTCCTAACTTCAGGAGGCTTTGCAAAAAATTCCCTGAGATATCTTTTTGCTTGAATGTTTGGGATTAGAGTCTTGTCCAAAGATTAGTGAAATTGGTGGGATTCCTTCTGTTTTCTCTGACAGACTTTGGATCAAGCCTGCAAAAATCCCCACTCCATTTACATCCCTGAGCCTGCTGCCATGGCCACCTGCCATGTCTGACCTCCCCACCTTGTCACCTCACCAACACAAGTCCTGCATTCCCTCCCTGAGCCACAGACCCCATCCAATACAAAAGGTGTCCCAGCTAGCATCTCTCAGTCATCTTTTCAAGCTGTATGCTACAGGGTTCCTGGCTACTGTCTGCTACTGACAATGCTGCCCAGAGGGATTTGGAATTCCAACTGCTCTGGCTTTCCAGCTCCTCTGCTTTGCCCCATGACAGCCCTGATCCTACCAGCCTGTCTAAACCATATGGTTTTCTGATGGAGAGAGAGAGTCCCAACAGGATGTCTGAACTTTTCCTGATTTTTTTGGTCAGCATCCAACAAACATTTTAAAATGTATTTAATTATGCAGAGCTAATGCCTGAGAAGTGAGATACAGTCACAGCCTGGGATGCAGTTAACATCTGAAACAGAGGATGCTCAGATCCATTTTGGATTCCTATTTATAGATCAAGCTTAAATCTAACATAAACATGTTGATTGGCTTTAACAAGTAATGCTTTGCCCCAGGCTGGAGACATGGCCCTGTACAAGCTGTAAAGAACATATTTAAAAATAAATTCAAGCCCTCATCATCTCAGTTTGTCCTTCTTCGGCCAATTCTGCTAACTTGTTTTTAAAGGACTTTTTGGACTTTTCATCAAGAAAGTAAAAGATTTCTGCAGGGGAAGAGATGGGTGAAATTATTCTAAGGTTTTGCTGTACATTTTAAGTCCCCTCCTTTCAACTGGAATTGTACATTAAATCAATCTGTTGACTCTTGGCAGATTCATTGTTTCCTTACGCAGTAAATCAAAGCTGCTACATTTCATTGTTTTTCACAAGCTCTCAAAAGCACTTCTTCCTTTCCTTTGGATGAAATGCTCATGATTTTCTTTAGAGCCAGAATTTATGTTCAATATTTTGAGTCTTTTTCCCTTTTCTCTTTTCTTTCCCTGCCTTGAAGCACAGTCCACCTCAGGTAATTGCAGCTTTTATTCCCAGTGTGAGTAATCTCACACACTTGCTTTCTAATTACTGCCTGTACAAACTGAAGGCATCACAGATTCACAAATTACCTCAGCCAGGTAGTCAGTTCTCTTTACAGCCAGAGAACTTAAAGAATCAAAAAATAAGCCCCAGCTCCTCAGAGGAATTACAAAGTCTATTCTGCTTACAGGGAATCTCCTCTGGACAGCAAGCCCACAGTGCCCCTCCAATGCACCATGCCAGAGGTGCTGCTAAACTGCTGATAGTGCTGCCACAATTATGCACAGACATCTTGTAAATATGCAAGAAAATAGCTAACTATGGTTATTTATGCATGCAATAAGCAGCTATGAAAGGCAAAGGAAATGTGCAATTGCCTGTGCATGTGCTTCTGAAAGCCAGGCTTCAGTGCTCAGTGGAAAAACAATTCTCTCTAGGCTCCTATTTATGGCAAGAGGAAATTTTCAGTGAATTAAATCAAATTAAGAGCTATCTCTTTATGCTGAACAAAATGAATAGGAAATACGTGTATATATAGATGCAGGGCACAGAAAGATGCTCAGCCCGAGCAGGGGTAACCCTGTCCTTTCCCAGGCCAGCTCTAGGTGTCACTGTGGGAGCTGGATGGGATGCTCCTTCCCACCCATGGATTTGTTCCATTTAAACTTTAACATCAAGAAAATGTCACCTTGGTGCTCCCTGCTCTTGGGAATTGCTTCTGTCACCGTTTTCATTTTAAAATACCTCTGCACATGGCAGAGTCGTGTGAGTGGCTCTGGCAGATGTGGGGGATCAGTCTGGTCCCCACTCTCACCCATAAACAATGCAGGGTGCAGAGAAATCACAGCCTGGCCAAGAATGCTGCTTTGCTGCACTTTGGATCTAATTACTGTAAGTATCAGGCAAATCATCTAATTCTATTAGAGCCAAAGTAAATCTGAACACTGGGAAGAAACTGGATAAAGCCATATCCCATTTCACCTAAGGCATGTAACCCTGTATATTTAATTGTCCTGCTTGCTAAAAGGAGCCTGAAGACCAGACATTATCAAGGTTTCAATTTATTTTATACTCCTAACTTGACATCTTTCCAGCTGCCTTAAAAAGAAAAAAAAAAAAAACACAGCAAAAATTCACCATAAGGAAAAAAACCCAAGGCTAATTAGAAGATAAGCAGGAATATGCAAAGAATGTAACAGTCCTATAAATGTCCTTTGGTCAAACATATTATTCTTTATTAATCAGCTTACATGCTTTTGAATCCCTCTGCTGCTCTGCAGTAAAGCTGAAAACTGGTAGGAATTACTTTAAAATATGTATTTTTAAACATCCAAAGAATTTGCAACATAAAATAAGAGAAGTTGCATTGTGCAAAAAATAATCTTAAAAAGTGTATTAGCAATATGCTCTTTCTTTCTTTGCAAGCTGAAAAAGCTGCTGAATCCCCACGGGGTCAGGCAGTGTATGCTAACACCAAAATTCAGATCCCGGCATCTCCATATTGGCAAAAGTCCCCTTCCATTTCCATATACTTGATTTTAGACTGGGATTTATGTGTAGGAATCATTCCCTGTCAGCTCCCATAGCAGCCAACAACAATACCAAATACACCTCATGGTTTAATTTATGGAAATTATCCTGATTGATTGCTAGAAACCATGGCTCTGTGTTTTTGTTAGAGGCATAAGAGGCCCTACCATGCTCTTAAGAGCCTTGTTCAAACATTAACAGAGACAATCCCAAAGGGAATTGCTAATAGCAACCATAAATCTTCCTCTGTGGTCCCATGGCCCTTTCCCCCCATTGATCAGAAAGCTCCATCAAAATCAGAATTAATGGAAACCCCATGACACAGCTGTATGACACATTAGGTGAAATCATGGCCCCAGGGAAGTAAGTGGCAAAAACTTCCACTGACATCACCAGGGTCAGGATTTCACTCCCATTTTTTATGATAATAATTCTTTGCTGCTAGGCCAGCTGAAGCAGAGAGAGGTGAAGCCACGTGCCCAGAAGCACAAGTGAACACCAAGCTCAGAAGAAGTGAAGAGTGAACACTAAACTACTATTTCTTGCTTGTACCTTCCTTTTTTTCCCTAATCCACCTCAGCCATCCCCCTGCTCAGCAGAAGGGACAGACTTCATGGCTCGAGCACTGCTGAGTTTGCTGCAGACACTCTCCTCCTGCACAGGTAGTGTAGCTGAGCTCTGGACTGCTGGGGAGGTGAGCAAAGATCAATACTCAGCAGCCATGTGCTACAAACCGCTACAGCCACTGCACTTTGTGCAAACCTCAAGAGATGGCTCGGTTGGGCATCATCTCTGCCCCTCTGGGGACAGCCTGGCCACTGCCTGGGCACTGCTGTTGGAATCGGGGACAGGGATGGGCACAGACTGCAGCTGTCCCTCCTCAGTGGATGTGCCCAAGGAACAATGTTCACACACATGTTACAAAGTGCTGGCTCAATCTCCATTTGCATGTGCCACTAACATTCCAAAAATTGGTGGGTATTGAGGGGTGAGGTCAGGAAAGGTGAGGGCTGTCCTGGAGAAAACCACCCAGGCTGTGTGCATACAGTGCCCCCATCACCCTCCAGTGCAGACCAGAGGAGCATGGGCAGTCTGCTGCTACCTGCAGTGTCACCTCTGAGCTCGGGAAGGGAAAACACATGGCTTAATGAGCAAACATGACCCCCTTAATGAATCACCCCGATCCAGACTTTTGGGGAGAGAAAACCCATCACAGGTTAATAAACAAACCCATGTTTGTCCTCTTTCCTGAGCTACAAGTCCACTGGACCCTTGAATCCAACATGTGGGATGGCACCTGGGTACCACAAACTGCTTTATTCAAAGTGCTGCTCCAGCAGAGCAGTGCACTGAGCACAGCCAACACACAGCAAGATTCACTGAGCTGAAGGTCTCCTTTGGAATCCTGTATTTTACACCTACTCCATCCCAACCAGCTAAATCAGCCCACTCCCTGCCTGCAAGGATCTCCTTTATTCCTGCTCAGCAGCTGCTGTGATTCACACAATGGAAACTGTAAACCTTAGGGCTGCTTGAGCTATTCTTACCCAGACTATTTCCTGCTGAAGCCAGGGGAATTTTTGCCTTGCAGGGTTAAAGACCTGCTGACCTCATCCCACAGTGCCAGCACACCATCAGCACTTTCACAGAGCTCCTGCTATTTCATCCCTCTGAAAGGGACTTTGCAACTTTGTGTTCAGCACAAGTAATTCCATTTCTGCCTGGTGGATGGAAACCACTGCCTGTGCTGCAACTCCCTACCTCTGGAAACCACGGGGTGTGCACTTGTTTAGTATCCCAGGGCTTTCATCTAAGGTTGTGACACTTCTCTCCCTGTGCAGCTACGCAGCCAAATTCAAGAAGACACGCTGCCATCAAACAGCCCTGGAGAAAAGCCCCGAACGGTGTCACCTTGTTTAACCAGAGCCAAAGGCTGACATGGGCACATCCCTGTTGAGGATTTACAGGCAGAGCAAACAGAGCTGAGTTCTGCTCAGCTGGAGGCTGGCTTGCCTGGAGCTCCCTGCCATGCCTGGGGAAGCTGCAGCTCCTGCAGCCGCAGAGCCCGCGGTGCCGGATGATCCCGCAGCCACCGCAGCAGGGCTGCAGGGCAGCCTCTCCTTCCTTGGCCAGGCAGGGCTGCCAGGCACAGCCTTTTAAATAATAATCAGCCAGTAATACAGATCTAGCTCATGCAAGATGCTGTCTGCTTTCTGACATCCCTTTTTTTTTTTTTGTCAGCGTATTTATTTTAAATAACTGAAGAGGGCACTTTCAGCCTGATTGTGACTCAAGGATCTCTGACACGAATGGGGTTTGCCTTGCTGGCAGACTTGGCAATTATTCAGGTAATACAGAGCTGGCAATATCTCTTTATGTTTAGCAGGGAAAATGAGCAGGGAAGTCAGAAAGCAAAGTTCCCGGGATGCTGGAGAGAAGCCATGCAAAATATTAATACTCAAACAGCAGTGAGATCCTGAACAAAGAGCAAATAATGATAAAAAAATAACATATATCCAAACATACCAACACTGGTTATCTTTTGGGAGACAAGGTCTTGTAGTAAAGCCTCAATTGCAGGATTATGTCTGGAATACAGCTCGTACCGATTAATGCCAATGTGGAATTTTAACCAGTTTGGGTAGGAGTCTATGGAGGTTTCTCCAGTTGGCAAAAATTCTTCATGATGATCTTCATTTTGCCTACCACAGAAAGAACAATACAACAAAACCCCAAAATTAAGGAGAAAGAAATAATGTTACAGTTTGTAGCACGCATCAAGAAACAGGGCTTCAAAATGTGACAACTTGGAAAGGCAAAGAGCTACAGAAGGGGGAGAGGCCCCAGGTTCTTCCCTGCTCCAGGAGCCTTCTCTCACTTGGGGCCAGCGAGGAGATGGATTCCCACTTCCCCTCATCCTGCCTGACTTATCACCCATGAAAGTCAGGAGCAAAACTCAGAGAGGCATCACCGAGCCTTGGCAGAGGCCCTTCTAGAGCAGAAACACAGAGCTCAAGTTTTACCTTGTGTTTAGGTTGCATTATGTTGCACACAGCTTTTACAGGTCTGACTCAGATAACAGCATCATCCTGAACCTTTATTTAACAGGGACAGGGGGCAGGAAACCAAGAGTGCAGCAGAACCTGAGCTGTGGTGCCCAATGCACCCACTCCCTCCTCCTTCTTAAAGAGGGAGAGTGAGAGAAACTGCATCACTCTGAACTAGCTGTTAAAGAAGAATTGGCTGGTCTTGCCCCTTTCCTGAGCAGTAGGAACCTACCACAGCAAAGAATTTATTAAAATGATCACTATCCTCTGAATTGCACTTTAGTTCTGTGAACCTTGGCTGCAGCCACTAAGGAAAATATGTTCCACAGGCAGCTGCATTGTGGATATCAGTGTTGATTTCACTCTTCGCCTACTGAACAGACTAACCCATATTTTTGATCCAGAGTTCTCTGTGTTTACAGTCATCTCCAGATGTTCAGGCATTTGCGACTTTTTTCTTTTTCTTTTTCTTTCAGAGAAACAAAACTTTCCAGGTTATTTCCCTTCACAGTCAGTTAGGATTATTAGATGGAATGGGCCTGGACAATTCACATGCTCATAGGGCGGAAATCAGAATTATTTATCCTCTCTTTCTAAAGGTTTAGATCATGCTGGCTGCTCTGCAGCTTGACAGAGCTTTTGCACGGTACAATGCAGCTGTTTAAACATTACAATGTCAGTGTGTTTGGAAGAGGGTGCTGTTGTATTAGACAACCCTTTTGATTTTTCAGTCATTGAATTTCTCAGCATTTCTTAGGAGCCAACAGGGCATACGATTCACAGAGGCAACTGACTGCTTTGAAGGCTGGAGAGCAGCGGAGGTGCAGGGCACTGGGAATTAATTGAGGATGAAAAATGTAGCACAGATCAGATCCTGAAAGCGGAAATACCTGCCAGGATGAATGCCTTTGTGCTACTAGAGCCTGCTTTTGAGAAAAGTTAATGTATTACTGTCTGGCCTCACTGCTCAGCCCCTTCACCTCTGCGTGGGAGACTGGGAAGGTGCCGGAGAGGAAGGCTCACTGTGAGCTCACCCTCTTCCTCACACCGTTCTTCTGGCAGCATCTTCCTTGGCTGCAGTTGAGATGGGGCAGACTGACCCCTTGGCCTCAGCGCTCCAGCCTTCCCGTGCTCCCGTGTTTATTCTGTATTTCAGGGCATTTATTTTCCGAAGGAACACGGCCGGGCGAGCCCGTGAACGATTGCTCTTTTTCCCAGTGACCCCGAAACGCTCCGTTCAACCCTCTGCCCGCTTCCACCCTAGAGCCACGACACCCTAAAGCCCGCGTTCCCCTCCGAAGAGCAGCGACCCGGGGGACACGCCACGTCCCCACCCCGCCCGCCGGTCCCACT
>VXBC01004211.1:226689-273397 GCA_013399945.1 Ploceus nigricollis
CTCCGGACCGAGCCTTTAAAATCAACAGGAAAACAATGCCAGCGGCATGGTAATATAGAAAGCCATCTGTTCACGATTTCTCCCTCTTTTTATTACAGGGATCACAACAAACAGGGAAAACTGGCTCTTAGAGAGAAACCGGCATCAGACACAGACGCTGATTAAATAAAATTTAAAAAAAAAAAAAAACGGGGAGGAGGAGGAGGAGGGGGAAAAGAAAAATATTAAGAAAACCTGTGCGGAAAGGCGACAGAAGAAAAAAAATCATCCATAATATTTGGCTGTGCTGGAAACGCTGACTCCTTTCCCTTGGATTTGAGCAGTGATGCAGCAGAAGCGCTCCCCGCTCGCTCTTGCTCCCTCTCTTCTCTCAGACTCTTTAAGAACATTGGCTGGAAAATCATTTTCTTAGAGCGGTTCCAGTTTCTTCATCCATCGCGTCCAGTGCTTGGGAGAGATTAGTAAGTTCAACTGAGATCGAGTCTGGGTGGCTGCTGTATCCGAGCTGGGCTTGTGCTTTGGCTTGGGTTGGTTTTTTTTGGCTGCAAAACTGTCTGATGGCACAACTGCAACATAAAGGTTAAATATGGCACAGAAAAAAAAAAAAAAAAGAGGGGAGAAAAGGAAGGATTAGAGGAAAGAAACTAATATAAATCAGTAGAGGTTCTTTTTAGCGAAGAGGTCTTTGATCTCTGCTGGGTCTTACAGATCTTTCTTTTAAAGAGAGAGAGAATGGAAGAGAGAAGGGGGGAGAGAAGGAAAAGGGGGGAGAGATCTTTGGCAGGTGCAGAGTGAAAACCTCTTTCAGCTACACTGAATTCTGGAGACTGGTTGGACTAGTAGCTCTGCAGCTCCAGCTTTCAGTGGGTGTGTTAAATATTATGAGCGAGCCATGATTCCTGCCTTCCTCACGTCATAGTTAGGAGATTGGCTAAATAAACGCTACAGTGATAGTAACAGGAAAACCTCAACCAAAAGAGGGTTTTTTTTCCCTCCTCTCCTCCCTCCTTCCCACCCCCCCTTTCCATTCTACTGCAGCTCCAACTGGGGCAAGGAGAGGGCGTCTGTTCCACAAAGGTTTGGGAAAAAAAAATATATAAAGGGGAAAAAAAAGAGAAGCGGTAGAGGAGAGAGGAATCCGCACTGACAGCATTGCGAAGCAGCAGCGCGGTTGTGCCCGGGCTGGGATGGGCTCCGTCCCCGCCCGGGCTGGCAAGTGGCGCATTGCCCGCTGCTCGCCCCCCGCCCGGCAAGGTCAGCCCGGCAGCCGCGGGCTCTGCTTCCCCCGGGAGCAGCCTTTCTGTCTAATCCGAGATCCTGCGGGCTGTGAGAACCCGGCAGCGTGCTGCCCTCCCTCCTGCCGCCTGCTTCCGTGCTTGGGTGGCCCAGTAGGCTAATGGAAGTGGTGGCCATGGGGCCAGCACAGCCCGGAGGGTGCTGTTGGCAGCTGTCTAAGAGCGAGGGCACTCTGGAGGAAGGAGCAAGCTGTTCCTCGTTCTTCAGGTGATCAGGCAGGGGTGCTCAGATTTCTGGGGAATTCAGATTTCTGTTTTGGCCAGCATTTCCCTGGATTCTGTGGTCCATAGCAAGGCTCCAACAGTTACTGAGTTGGGCTATAGGAGGATTGAGAAAGATCAAGTGCTTACCCCAACCCACCACCACCTTTCCACAGAATCATCTCAATGCTGAATGTGCCAGTCCATTTTTCCCTGCATTAAACCACATCAAAGTATTTATTTTCCTCAAAAGTTCTTTCCTCACCCACCAGGCTCCATCCAGCACTGTTCCCTCACTGGCACTTCTGCAGAGCCCCGTGATTTGCACTCCTCTGAAGCACATCCATGCAGTGTTACAGTGTCACCATGTTTTGCACAGGGGAAATCACTGACTTTCCAGCAGGAAAAAACAGATTGATAAACAAACAAACAAAACAAAACAGAACAAAAAAAGACCTAACATGACCATGATCCTATGGACTGCTCTGCACCTTTGTGGAGACACAAAACTTGTCCTAGGGAGACCTTGTGGTCCCAGGGTTCAGAGGTACACCTGGATCCTTCAAGTACAGGTGTACTTAGTCACAGAAAAACATTTTGCCACAGAGCCAGAAGCAAGGCTTTCTGTCTTTTCCCACTGTTTTTCACCAAGATCAGCTTGGACAAAGGCTGTCTGGACAGCTGGCTACATGGCTGATGGAGGAGGGCAGCAGAAGCCAGTGAGGGGTGAGTGCAGGGCCCGTGGTTGCCTGTGTATCACTTAAATTACACTCTACTGTGGTTTTTTAAGGAGTTCTGGGGGAGCTGTTTGTAGCACTTCAAGTGAGGATAGATAATATAACACCTTATCTCCTTTAGCAAGGCACAGTAAAATTTGTAGGTTGCAAATTTTAGCTGCATTTTCTTAGTGTTGGCCCTACTAAAACTAAGGCCTATGGTGTTTGATGAGGGTGAAACTGAACAGGTCTGCTGAGAAAGTTGCAAATTACTTAAATGAGTTCTTTAACTTAAAGTTGTTTGAATTTACTTTACAGTAAAAGAACATTGTGTCAAACATGTTGCAAGTCCATGTGTAAGAGCTATATAATGAAAGGGAGACTGGCTTTGAAATATAATCCAACTACTAGATGTAGTTAATTACATGACTTTCAAGAGGTGAAAATGACAATACTGTGAACAAGTAACTAATTCCTCTAAACAACATGTTTTTGTTTTCATCAGTGTGACCTTTAGTGCATATTGGCTATTTAGTTAAGTGTGGTTTCATCTAAATTGTGTCTGCCTGTAAACTGAATCTCCCTGTCTTCCACAAGCTGTTTATTCCTCATTTCAACATTTGAGTTTTATCTGAGGATGTGAGATTGGTAGATGTACTGTATTCTCTTCTGTAATTGGCCTTTGTGGACAAGTTTTGCCTGGACTAAAGTGCCCCAGAGATGTGAATAAAAGACTAAAAGAGAGCTGTCTTATATCTCTGCATTTATTTCTCAACCTCAGTATCTACAAATGCCTTTAGCCACTGATTGGTCATCTGTGAAACAAGGTGCACTGGCCAGTTGGTGAACTCTGGCAGAGAGTGAGCTTGTAGCTTTGCTTTGGACTATGGGAAATGCATAGTTCCTTCTTTCCTGAGCCTTTCTCCCCCATCCTGAAGGCTGGCAATGATCAGCCCCAGCAGTGTGTTACAGCCCCTCTGTGCCTCTGAGCTGTGTGGATTGGGGAGGCCAAGGGAATGAAGGCAGAGCTCAGCTGGCTCTCCCCAAAGCCCTGTGGGTTCCCCCATAGCCCATCACACCAGGAGGATGGCAGCCCACCTGTTTTCTTGTGGACCTTTCCCATGAGCAGGTGTGTGGCAGCAGCTCTCTGGCCACAGAGAGCAGGCACAACTTCCCTTCCCAGGCATTTTCCTGGGGAGGGCTGTCAGAAGATCAGAGAAAAGAATGAGAAACAATTCTTATCTCCACTTGCACCTGCTGTTGTGCACATGTGGAATGTGCCGTGGAGATTTATTTACCGAAGGGTGAGTTCTTAATTGGACACTGGGTGGTGTTTGGACTGATTGACCAGTTAGGTCACAGCTGTATCAGACTGGCTGGAAGGGTTACTGAGTTTCTTAATAAGGATAGTATAATATATATGAGATGATATAATAAAGCAATTGATCAGCCTTCTGCAATCATGGAGTCAATGCTAATTATTCCCCAGCTGGGGGCCTGTGGCAACACAGCTGCAAGAGCACAGCCCTGCTCTTGTCCTGGAGTCACTGTGCCCTCTCACCTCTCTAAATCATCTGCTTGGCAACACAAAATTAGTGCCAAGCTCACATTGCATTCCTGCTGGCCACCCCGTGGGGCTGGCAGAGAGCCTGGTGTTCTGGCCAGGGATTTGGGAGTGGAAGGACCTGCTGGGTGGGGAGGGCTGAGGTGGCTTGTGGTCAGGAAGCCACGGATTGTTGGTGTGTGAAGCCACTGGGAGAAGTCAGGAGCTGGGCTGCAGGTCAGGATAGCCTGGAAATTGGGTGGCAGGCAGACTCAGGGACTGGGTCTAAGGTGTTCCAAGGCTAGTGCAGCTTCCCAGGACAACCTCATTGCTGGCCCTGGGCGAGTGTGGGCTTGGTGCAAGAGAGTTTGTGCTTGTGCTGGGGTCTGAGGGTTGTGTGATCCACCCCTGCTAGGGAAGGGTTCCCTTTTTCTGCTGCAAGGGAAGAAATGGGGAGTTGTGTCCAGCCAGCTGGATTTCAGCCCTGCATCCCTGTCCATGTACTGTGAGGCCCTGGCCCCTTCCCTTCCAGTGCAAGAGCAATGTTTGCACGCAAGTTACCTCCTCTGGCTTCAAATATTTGCCTCTAAGACTTGATAAAACCCCCAAAAATTTTGGTAACTACTGATTATTGTTCAAGCAGGCTTTTAAGTACCTGCAAACTTGTGTGCATAGTGCCACAGGGTGTTTGTAATCATGCCTGATTCGGGCAGCTGTTAGAAGTACAAGATAGTTGTTTATTATTTAATTTTCCAAGTTAACTTGGTCTTAGTAAGGAATATTTCAATATTTCACCTTCACTAAACTCTATACCTTCATATGGAATTCCAGTATGTGGCAAAGAGCTTTTTATTTCTGCTGTGCTGTGTGTTGGACCAGCATTACCCCTGTAATTGCTGGCATTATGTAAACAAGAAAATAATAAGTTCCTAATGGAATATTATGACATCAATAAGTCATTGCATACAGCTCATTTCAATAATATAAATGAAATCAAGTAATTTACGTCAACTCTTTATTTTATTTTTGGTCATTGAATTAAAATCTTTCCTCTCTTTTATTGAAGTACTTGAATGTTATTGGGAATTTCACATTGAATTGCTACAATCACAAGCCAGGACTGCTTTGGATCTAACAGGCTTCTTAATTTGGTATTACAAATTGGCATTCAGCACTTTTTTGCATGTTCTACCTTTGCTTTTATTGAATAACACAATCAAGAATTCAGGAGGGGTTACTGTCGTATGTCCTGGCATTTCTTCATTGTTTTGTGCATGAATTAATACCTTATCTGCTGCTGAAATCTGTGTAGATGTTTATTTTGCCCATTTTTGTCTGCCTGCCTCGCTGAGCAGCAACAATGGTCAGTGTACGTGGTCGTGTATTCAGGTAAATAGATGAAGCATGGTTTTGGGTGAGTAAACATACCCAGCTATTATTTTCTGCTATAACAGTTTACAGCCTTCTGATGTAAAGCCCGAATGCAGCAGGGCAAGCTGTAAGTCAGGCCTGATTGCACACTTTGAATCAGTGTAATATTTTTTATTGTTACTTCTAATGGCAAAATGGATTTTCCTTTCTGAGAGCCTCTGTCTGTGATGCTGGAAGTCCTGAGGGTATCACATGCCTTGCCTGGCCCCTGTGGCCTTGCTGCCCAGGGTGCTCTTCCTGCTCTCCCTCTCCTTCCTCCCTCTGAAGATTCATGTGCTGACCTAATTTATTGGTGCTTTGCCTTATAAACACAGATTACACTGGCACTCTGATGGGTACTGCATATTAACCTCCCACACTGCCAAAATCACTTCTATTGCTGAGGAATACACTTGGTACTGAACAGGAGGTGATTCCATAAGCTTGATTTCACTGTCAGCTTTTTCTGTGTATGAAGAATCAGCAGCACACGTTTCAAGTGGTGTGCTGATACTTTTTCAGTAATGCATACTAGTGGTCTTTTGGCTGCCTTCTGGCCCAGGGTTTTGTTAGGTATTTGGTGTTTTTTTGGAATGAATCTTGACCAAATCTCCACTCCCAAATCATAGAGGCTGTGTAGTCACCTGCTCCTTCCCATGGTGGCTCTGCTGAGGTTGCCTGAAGGGGCACTGAGCTGCAAGCTAGTCTACAGGAGAGCTGAAAGGTCCTGTCAGATCATCAGGGCAAAGGGGGCTCTGTGTGGGAATGCATCACCAGCCTCAACTGATTTCAGAAAGCCAAAGCTTCCAGCTCCAGCCTTTTGCTTTTGAGTGTTCCCATTCTTTAATTTGGGATACAATATTCTGGATGATCTAAACCCCCAGGGATTTCTTGATCAACCTGCTGAAAGCACTGAGCTGGTTATTCTATCAAGGCAGTTGAACAGGAGGTTTTTTCCCTGCCTGTTTGTTACTCCTCAGCTGTTGCTGCTGCAGATCAAGGGCTGGCTCCTCAGCTGGTATCAGCTGGCCCTGCTTTCAATGAAATGCCATCTAATTATATCAGCTGAGGATCTGGGCCACAATGCTTAATTCTTCCACTGTTTGGAACAAAGAGCTTCCTGGCCATGCAAGAACAAAATTCTTGTTGTTGCTGGAGTGATGGGGTTGGGCATGTGGAGGGATCACATTTGCTGCAGGCATTCAAGTGGTGTAGTGATCTTGCCTATAACTACATTACAGAGGGCTGAGAAATTGCCTTCCCGAGTGGTAGGATGTTATAAAGAAAATTAGTTATTAGGAGGTTGTGTTCTTATCTAAAAATTATTCCTGAGACCAAGTCAAAACACATTATCTTGATGTGCATGACATAAGAGCATGCAGTGCTTGAATTATCATAATTTCATCTTCTTACAGCAACTAATTCCCCTAAAAGTAATTGTGATCAAATAGCCTGTGTTCCTTGTGGACTTTCTGAGTTAGTGCATGAATCTTTGTACAGCACAGAACACATGGCTTGCTAAATTACACATTAAATAATTTTGTAGATGAATGAAATAAGTTTCAGTGAAATTGAGGAAGCTACCTGATTTATGCCAGGAAAAAATGCATCCTGATGCTAAAACAAGGTGTGGCTACACATGCACACAGAAAGCTCCTGCCTACTGCAGTGTGCAGTCACACACGGACCCATTTGAGTGCATACAGAACTATGAACAGCTTACTTGTATACTGAAGAATCTCTCCTGGGAATTCCTTTTTATTTTTTTAGTCTAATTTTGATTTGTATGGATGTTTTGACACCTCAACTTGAGCTTTTTCCTCTTGGATGGCTAATTTTTCAATCAGATCATTTAAAAAAAAAAAACACCTAAGAAATTGAGAGCAAGCCACAAGACATTTTAAGCGTGTGGCAGCCTGAAATAGAAATTAAAATACTAATAGAAACCCTCATGGGAGAGTCTTACAACTAGGCAGTGTATCCTAATAGGCTGTGAATTACTCTGCCCCTGGGAGACACCAGGATTCTCCCCAACTTGGATGCTCCTTGTGATTCTGAGAAGTTGCTTCAGTTCTGTCTCCTTCTCTGATGGGAAGGATACCTTGGAGCATTTTGGGATATATTAATAAAAGCCACTACAGGAGGGAAATGGTGGTGTTTTAGGTCTTGCTTCTTTGGAGAATAATTCATACTCCTGCCTTTAACCCCATGAGAAATTCAGAATCCTAAAAATATCCTTTATAGGAAGGTCAGAAACACTGGGGCTTGGGGTGAGTCCTTGAGTCATGAAACCCCTTAAACCTGGCAGTGTCCTTATTTCTTGGCCTGGTGGGAGCTGCCTTCTGATAAATTGCTCCTTGCCCTGTGGTTTGGGCCTCTCCTTGCCCCCTTCTGCCAGGGCACTCCGCTGCTGCTGTAACCCTGCTGAGACAGCTGCTCCAGAGCCAGGTGTGCAGCTCCTGAGCTCAGAATTAACCCATTCCAGCCTGAATTAGGGTGATTTATGCCAGGAAAAGGCTCGACCCAGGGCTGGCTCGGCCTCTGTGAAGATGTGGGGAGTCTGCTGTTATTTTGCCAAGGGAGGTGGTTATGTCTTGGGGTCTCTCTCCCTCCCTTCCCATCAGCAGGATGGGCTTTCCTGGAACTGGTTTTGTTGTCAGTGATTTCTGCTCTTCTAGTGCTAATTTGTTTTTGTTTCCCTAAGGGCTTTTTTTAATACTATCTCACTTTCTGGATTGTTCTTTTTGATATGTTGCAATAGTAAATTTTAGTGATTAGATGTGGCTATTTTGCATTTGCTGTAGAAGGTTGGAGGTGTGTAGCCCTTGTGGTAAAGCAGCTGTGCTGCTATGGGGGAGGGATGATCTATGAGTTTGGGAATGTGTCAGAATGCTATGGGCAAGTTTGTTTTCTGTATCCATTTTTTCTTGTCAGGCCTTAGGCTTCTCCAAGGCGTGGGTCCAAAAACAGAGACAATTGAGACAATTTAGGTGCCTGAGCTGGAGGCATAATTGCCATAGACTCCCTTTTAAATCAGACCTAATTGCCTTTGGGTTTGTCATTTAGTTGAGAGACCAACATGGTTTTCCACATATAGGCTGGAGTAATAAGATTTGATTTATCTGCTCTGTCTCTTCAGAGAGGGGTGCTTTGGGACAGGGTGTCTTCTGTGTTCTGAGTTTGTACAGAGCCTACAGCAAGCGAGCTGTGTCCTCAGGTGAAATCCAGGTTGGAAGGAGGGAGGGGATGATATCCATACACGGCACCTGTAATCCAGTGGCAAAAGGAGTTGCTCACTTACCTTCACTGCTGGAAGATAAAACTCCAGGCAGTTGCCAAGAAATGTGTCAAGGTTATGACTCTCAGGTGGGCTGGAAACATGAATGTCAGACATGCAAAGTGAAAGTGGCTTCCAGTGCAGGCTTTGTCCTTGTTGGACTCTTTGAAGATTGAGGTAACTTAAAAAGAAAGGGGGGAAAAAAGGTTTCCATGGAAATTTTTGAAGCCAGAGGAGTGAATATTGGTGTTCACTTTGTTCTATGTTCTTCACAGCTGATAGAAGTCACAGTGTAAATGGACTTAACTGCTGAGTGACCTTTGACAAAGCCAGATAGGAAGTCTTTGTTGTTGTTGTCAGTGATTGTAATTTCCTTTTTTTTTCCAAGGTAAGAAGTCTTTTTCAGTGTGGTGATTCACTAGTTTTAACTGAAACTTTGAGACAGAGACATGGTGACAAGATAGTGATTGCAGTGAGTAACAAGGCCCAGTCAATTATTGACCAGCCCATCTCAGCACCTTTGTTTTCCTTGCTGACAAAATATCACAACCTTTATACAAAGAGCTGAGCCGGCAGGAACCCAGCATTGCTCATTCTGGATGTCACTGTGAGAAATGAACATTTGCTTGTTATAAAGTGAATTGAATCCTCTCCTTGCAAAGTTTCTTCCCATTATCTTTTGGATTAGTGCTCCGTACATGGCTTTCTGCTCTGATTGCTGTCCTTTCTCGTAGGAAAACATGCAGAAGAGGTAAAAGCCAATGCAATGGCTGTTTTCTGAAATATTTTACAAGACACCCTAGCACAGCCAGCTAGAGCAGGGCTAGGATGGCCCAGATCTCATCTGGAACCCTTCAGACATGATTGCCATGCATACAAATACTGATGTTTTGACTCACATTTGTGAATATCTGCTATTGGTACTGGGGCTGATCATTCCAAGAGCACATGGGCTTTGTAGTGACAGTGGCTGCAAAGCTCTGCTGTGCTCCTATTTCGTGGTGCAAAGGTGTGCAGCTCCCTTTCTCTTTTCCAGCTCTTTTCAAATATAGGTTGTGCCATTCTGGCAGGTCAGCCAGGGCACAGGGATGGGACTTTGTGCATTTTGCATAGGTGTTACTCCATTCAGCACTGGTGTAGCTCTGAGAAAGGGTTCATGCTTGAGACCCCTGAAGGGGTAGTGCCATGGCTCAAAGCTTTTTGCCTTGCTGTGATGGGAAGAGCCTTTTTCAGTTGGATCTGATCCCCTCAGCTTGAGGTGAGCCAGCAAAACCTGCCTGTCCTCCTTGTTAGCTCACTGAAATCAACAGAAGTTTGATATTCAAGGGCTGAACAGATTGAAGTGAGAGGCTGGTGAAGCCCTTGCACATAATTCCATCACCAGGAGCAGAGGTCCTGCTCAGCTCGTAGTGAATGACACCATAAATGTGAGCAGACTTCCTTCCCAACTCACTAATGATCACCACTTTGCTGGACTAAGTTCTGCAAGACTCAAATCAATGATATTGGAGACTTCCATGTAAGGCCACAGATGTGTTTTGCTTGTTATCCATAGGGCCCGCTTTAGAATTCCAGTCTACAAATGTAGCTGAGGTGGGCAAGTCAAGTTCTAGGGGTAAAAAAGTGAAAATTAAATTTAGTAGTTACAGTGTGCAGTGATGCAATAAGGTTCCTGGCATCTGATTGCTTCTGTCCCACAGATAACAAATAAACCAGCAAGAAAAATAAAAGTTGCATGAAGAGCAAAGTAGCAGCAAATTCAAAAATGCATCAAAGACAGCACATTGAAACTGGCAGAGTTTACAAAAAAGCTTTTGAAAAAAACCCAGAAGTTAAAAGGATAAAGATCAAAGGAAGAACAAACGGAAATAGGGACAAATAAATTAAAGAACAAAATTATGAAGCAAAAGAGCAAAATGTCTTATACAGGAGGACTAAAAATGAAGGACACAGAAAAATAATGAAACAAGGGAATAACAAACGGTGAGAGCAGCTTTGAGAATCATTTGTGTAGGTGTTCGTAGTGCAATACCAGCACTTCCTTTATAATTTTGATTTTCTTTTCTTTTATTGTTTCTCAACCCAGAAAAGATAATTATAAGTTCCTTCTAATAATAATTACAGGTAGGCTGTGCCTCCTGCCTCTAGGATCTCTCAGAAACAGGGCTGTGGGTAGTGCAGACCTGCTTGGAGGCTTTGCTGTGTACCCCTGGCAGAAGTGGGTGGGGGCTGCAGATGGCAAAGGGCAGAGCCCTGGAAAGTGCTGGAGTTTGGTAGGACTTGGGGGTGTTCCTGACAGTCGGGTGAAGGCTTGTGGAGGGTGGGGAGGAGTCTTTGATGAAGGTCTGACAACGTGTGACTGGTCCCATCTGCTGCCTACAGAGTGGTGCAGAGGAACATGAAGTGCTCCTGCAGTCCACAGGGTGCTTTATGCACCGAGGAAGATGCCATTTTCCAGAGTTTTGTCATGTAGCTGTTAGCTGGAAACTCGATGTGGAGGTCAGCACGTAAATTAGGGTCAGAAGGTCCCCATGTGCCCCCTGCACTGGTGCTCAGGGCACAGCAGCCCTGGGTGAGGGCTGAGGCTGCTCTGGGGGTGTAGCAGATGCCCAGGCACACTCCAGGGTGATCCCATTACAGAGGCAGCACAAAAGTCACAGAGCTCAATCACTCTGTTTTCCACCTGCTTGGTGTTACAAACCCCTGGCAAAATGGAAGTGGCCATTGTGTCTCATGGGTCCAGCTAGACCCAAACCATTTCCCTTGTAAAGGAACCTTCCCCTCCACACTTGATCTGACATTTTGGTTTATCCCCAGAAGGGAGGCATTGACATTGCTGCAAAACAGTTCAGAGTTCAGTTCTGTTTGCACTAAAATACAAATAGTCTGTGGTGAATTGACCCTAGATGGACACCAGGTACTAACCAAAACTGCTCTATCAGCTGGACAGGGGAGGCAAAAATAACAAAAGGCTTGAGGGTTGAGATAAGGGCAGGGATAGATTCATCAGCAATTACTGTTACAGGCAAAGGAGTCTCAACTTGGGTAAACAAGTTTAATTTTTTGCCAGTCAAATCAGAGGAAGATAATGAGAAATTAAATAAAATCTTAAAAATGCCTTCTTTTGGTTCTTTTCTTCCCAGGCTCAACTTCACTTGTGGTTCCTCTACCTGCTGCCCCCAAAGTGGCTCAGGGGGACAGGGAATGGTCCTTCCCCCAGACTGCAGGCAAGTCTCTGCTCTGACATTTGGAGCACCTTTCCCCTCCCTCACCGACCTGGGTGTCTGCAGGGTTGTTGCCTTTGTGTGGCCTCTTCTCTCCTGGCTGCAGCTGTGAGGTTTTGTGGGGTTATTCCTGTTCTGGAGCAGGGATCCCAGAGATGCACAGTGGCAGGTCCCTCTTGGAGCTGGCATTGGCTCCACTGGGCACAGGGGAAGCTTCTGGCAGCTTCCCACTGAAGCCACCCCTGTAGCCCCCCTGTGTGCCCAAACCTTGCCATGCAAAATGAATATATAACCCTGCCCCAGAGGGAAATGTTGGCAGTTTCTATGCCCTGGAGCCTCTTTTTCCACCATTACATTTATCGGGGCCGTGTTCTGGTGCAGCAGCTGCTCTGCTCCTGCCATGGCAGCAGGAAATGGGGGAAGACAGCAAATGTGCTCCTGGTTGTACCCCACAGGAAATGCCATCTGAAGGAATTTTTTTCTTCACTTGCTGGCACCTGACAGCCAAGAAGGGCTGAGGAACAAACTGCAATAAAGGAGAGCGAGGAGAGAAAAAATGACTGAGCCTTAAAGAGGTGAGAGACACAGGAATGGCAGTCACTTCTGAAATCTTTTAATAGAAAATCATTTCCCCCTTTTCATTGCTCTCTAGACCCCAGTGTTCAGAGAGCAGGGGCAACTCTGCTGCCAGCTGGATCCTCCAGAGGTGCCATGCTTTCAGCTGGGGCAGGCTAATGCCAATAGTGGGAAAATACCCTGGATGCTGAATATTCACATTTGCATTCTTGAAACCCAAGCTGAACTTTTATTTAGTCTGAGTCATGATTCAAAAAATAAAATATGCACGGATCACAGTTGTGAAGAGAAGCAGCAGAAATGGCTTTTTGGCACAAACATATGCAAGCCATATTTCTCTAGAAGTAATTTCCCATGGAAATTTAACCTCTGAAGGACACTGAAGTTAAATTAAACTGTAGGTTTTGTAACATAAGATGCTATTGTAAGTCTGGCAAGTCTGGCAGCCATGGAGGAGTAACACAATATGAAAGAAATGGTACACCCGTATTTAGAGCTAAAAACAAGGAGCTTTTCCCAGAGTCTGCATTAATGTTGCCATCTCTTTGTTACTATGGCCATGTCATTTAATCTCATTGCATCATCTGAAAATGGCTGTGAAATTATTACCATATGTAGCCAGCACATAAGGGCCAGGGCAATAAATCACAATGAGAGAAGATCCTAAGCTTTGTCCTTAAAGAGGAGAGCTTTGGGAATGTGCACTTCTGAAGTGACTGCACTTTGTCATTTGCCTGATGGGCAAGTGGGCACGTGGTGAGTGCCTGCCCTGCTGGAGGTGAGGGGAGCCAGTGGCATCTCAGTGGTGATCATCACAGAAGGTAGATGAGCCCTGTGGCTCCCCAGTTGCTGACAGTTCCATCCTGGTGATGGTCTGGGACCTGTGAGTGCTGGGGGCTGGCTGTGCCTGGGCTGGCCTGGCCAGCCAGATGTGCCTCTGCTAATAATAACAGGAATTGCCCTACGAGCAAAGCTCCATCTGGGTCACTTGTGTAAGCTCGGGGTATCAGCTCCTCTCCTCCAGGACAGGTTATGTAATCGCATCAGAAATCAAATACACAATTTGGATTTCACCTTTTCCTGAACATCTGGCTCTTCACGTTTTGGGCCTGCTGATTTCATAGGGATCCTGGTTAGAAAAGGGTTTTCTGTGCATGCAAGAATGGAAAACAAAGGCTGAAAGGTTGCCCAGACAGTGACCTTGGAATTAATTTTAAAATTTGAGTGAATATCTTTATATTTTCTCCACTCAAAGTTTCAATAAGAGCAGTGCTGTGGTGTGTGACCTCTCTAGCCCTAACTTGGTGCTTATTTGAAAGTGTCCCTCTTTTCTCTAATGCTGCATTGCTGCCTTTGAAATCAGCAGAGAGAAGGGCACTGGAGCCCTGCAATGAGATGTGACCTAAAGCTGGTGGCATCTACAAAGAGAGTCCAGTTGACTTCAGCAGGCTTTGGAGTGAGCTCCTAAAAGGCTGCGGCCAGGGCACTCAGTGATGCCCTCACAGTGTTTAATTTCCTCCCTTTGCTGGTCTCAGATAGTGTGAACCTACTGACCTCTGGTGCGTGCTGATCATCTTCTGTTTTTCACCAGGGAAGCAAAGCTTGGGACAAGTTTTGCTGGAGAATTGTCAGAGAAGTGATTGCAGCTTTTAATTTGCTTGACTTACTGGCTGAGGTCCACGTTGGCAGATCCTTCAGTAGCTCATTATTGTTGGAGGCTTTTCTTGATGGGTGTTCTCTGCAGCTGTGCTGGAGGTATCTGCTACACCCCGAGCTGTGTCGCCAGCCTCAGGATCCTCTTCTCCAGCGAGCAAAGCCAGTGGGAATTTTTTGTCCCAGCAGCAGCATGTAAACATAAAGAAAGGTTTCACAGCCTTGTTCTTGATGGTTTTGAGTCCAGAGACTTTGAGGAAATAAGATAAGTGTGATAGTCTGTTCCTTCAAAGTCCCCACAGCATTTTTAACTGTACTTCTGATCGCTGTAGTAGATAATAAATACAATACATGCACCCATGCACATAAAACAGTGTTATTTTGTGCTTAGCCCATGTGTTTCATGTAGAAATCTGGATGACAGCCAGATCAGTAAATGACTCTCATTTTTAATGGAAATCAGAAACACAACAGATGTACTGTACACTGAAAAGAGATAAAAATAGCTGTTTGCAATCTCTGTGCTTGCCTTTAAACGAAATACATGATACAGAGCAGTGGTGGTTTAGCATATGGAGGCTTTAACATCCAATATTTCTGAGAGTTTGCCAGGTTTGTGCAGGGAGGTCTTGAAGTTAATGGCAAGTTTCATAGACAGGATTTCTGCTAACATCTTAACTCTCTCCATGGTCAAACCCTCTGGCTCCCGTGAAACTCTTTAGGACCACTTGCATGTTGCAGTAAATTTGTGAAAAGATATGGAAAGCCCAGCAGAAGTTGGTTCCCATCCCTGCCCTAGTAGGGAGCTGGGGATTTTTGTTTGTTTTTTATCTGGATAAATTGAGATGTTAATTCTGGGTCATGCAGCAAAATATTTTTAATGCTGGTGCATCTTTCTTATGGCTGGTGCCACTTCTTTCTCATTACAAATCAGAATAACTAGAGCAGCATTACATGGGGGATTGGCTGCACCTGGTAAAACTGGATTAATTCCAACATGCTGCATAACTCCAGACTGACTGCAGTCCTTGGGAGAAAAGGATTTGCCTTTAAGAGTTAACTTAAGTGCTGTCCCAATGTGTACATCTTCCAGTGTGCTTGGTCTCATTGCAGTTGTCAAATGACTGGGGAGGCTTTATGTAAATCATTTTGATAATACACATTTGTAAGCTGGTGTAAAGAAAACATTTTCTTGTGAATGTTATATAGTGGAGGAGCTTCATCTCCACATCACACTTATGCTTTAATGCACACCAGCTTTTAGTAGTCTCCATGTCAGATGCTCTGTGTAGACTCAGAAATAAGTCTTAGAGAGCAATTACTCAAACTATCTGAAAGGCTGATTTTTTTTAAGAGGAATTTTACCTATTTCTGCTGACTTCCATACAGCACATTTTTGATTCAATATGTTTTTCTTGTTTAAAAAAGACCTTGTTTTCCCAGAGTGCTAAAAAAAGCCCTTTGAAACCCCATGAGACTATAGTGATGAGCTATGCTAGAGAAACCAATATTATATATTTCATCATTTGTCTGGTGTCCTTGCCAAACTTCTAATTTAGCAGCTCACAGTAGTGCACCAAAGTGAGTCATGAATTCTTCAGTATAATTACCACGCAGTGCAAAACCAAGGCTACAGAAGTCTGAACCTTTTCCTGTCTGTCGTTTTTCCCTTCTACTCTCTTTTCAAATACCATATGCTGTGCAGGAAAGCTGTGCATTGCATCACAGCTTCAGCCCTGTTCTCAGCAGATATGATTAAAGGCTAAATTTTGAGTTAATAACTAAAAGTCCTTTTCCACGGGACAGTCACAAGAAAAAGAAGAAAAAGGTGTTTGATTTCTTTTGCAGCTAAAATGTGGGGTTTTTTAGGGAAAACACCCTGGTAGAGACAGCCACTGTGGAGTTGTACAGCTTGATATGAGATCTGAGTAAATGTTAAGAGAAGGTCTTGTTGACATTTTAAAATTAGTTTTTCCTTGAATTGATTTTTATGTCTTCATCTTTGTCATTTTAGAAAGTGAGCCTTACATGTGAGGTAGGTGCAAAGGGCAATTGGAAACCTCATGTGTTCATTCAGGGTTCACCCCCAGGAATAACCCAACCCATAATTGTGCTGGTGACTTTGTGTTATCAGTGAGATGTGAAGGTGTACCTGCAGTCTAGAGTTTTAAAACTGCTGCTGTATCCAAATTCATGTTCAGTTCAGTGTCTGCGTTGAGGCTCACTAATTTTTACCTCTTTTATAAGCGTGTATACAAAGGCTCAAATTCTAAAAGGCCATCACAGAAGTCAAAGATTTACAGAGTTGCTGACAGATAAAGTCTTTCTTTAGAAAGACCCATTTCAGGCTGGTTTTGAAATTTTGCATCATTCAAGTTGCTGCACATGACTTACACACTCCTGCCTCCTTTTGAGAGTAAGAGCTTAGAAACTCAACACAATTTCTGCCATACTTATGTTTCTTCAGACTTCAAGATGATGAATCCTGCTTGCAAGCTAAAATGTCTTGATATGTTAAATATTATCTATGTTTGAATTATTCCTGCCTCCCTGCCTGTGTTATGGGATGGTTTCAGCACAGGTTTTACCAGAGCACAAAGAGATGAGACAAGCAGACCTGGGGGACTTTGCCTCCTTCAGCTGCTGGGAGGTTGGTCACTGTTCAGTTTTGTTTCTAGGTGTTGTGAAAAACTGTTTCCTGAGCAATTAACTGCAGAATTTTGCTTCCTGCAGAAGGCACAGGAAAATGTGGTTGCATTTCTGATGGCACAGTTACATTTCAGAGAGCTGTTACAGAAATACTGCCATTGCAAGGCTCGACTGCATAACCCTTCCCACCTCTCTCTTAATATTTCTTTAGTATTTCTTACTATTTCCCTATTTGCTAGGGAAATTTGCCTTTCAGACCTAGGTCTGCTCATAAACTGTTGATTAAAGATGATTATTTTCTAATGGTGACTATGGAAAAATATAATGACAAAAGATGTTGCAAACTCCCCTTGCATTTCTGGAAACTTCTTCCCATCCTTTCTAGGTGCTATTTGGTTTGCTGTATCTTCTGTTTCTGGCTTGTGGCTCAGCCCTGCACTTGTTTCATGCTTGGATAAAAGCAGATAAGGCAAAGGCCTTGCTCATGTGAGTGGGGCTGTACAGATGCAGAGCACCCTCAGTTCATTGTCACTGTACTCTGCCCACACTCCTCTCACAGCTCTCAATCACCCCTTTTCAGTAATTGCATTAACTCAATGCAATAGTCTGACAAATTCCCAGATGTGTCATTTTTTTCCCTTTCATAACTATGTTTAAAGGAACACACTGTGGTGAGAAGTTAATTCTACATCCACACTCAATTAGTTGTGTTGGTTCGCTTTTTTCCCCCCCTCAAATGTTCTGTTTCAGAACTGCAAAGTAAGAGCTTAAATAGAGGTGAGACTATTGTGTCATTGTGGGTGCAGTATTCCTTTGCTTGGCAGCTGGATAATGAGTTCTATTTGTAAGGGGGGGGATGGTTCAGGTTATGGAGGTTTTAGGCTTGTCCATTGTGTGATCTGCTCTCTTCAGTTGCTGCAGCATCAAAACATTTCTCCCAATTAATTTTTTTCTACTTCCACAGATGCATGAAAAATTGCAAAAAGTAAGTAAAATCACTTTCTAAAAGAGTGCACAGCCTAATCTTGAATGTATATCAGGAGGAGAAAATAGCAGGTGATAGAACACCCTTGGCATGAAAGACTCCATAATTATGTAGTGTGATCACTGGGGCAGGTGAACAAATTGGGTGTTTTGATGAGAGTGTGCTGGATGGAAAACTTAGACAAGAGTTGCTGGGAAAGAGCTTATGCCAGAGATGAGGCATGGTGGATCAAATCCAACTTGAGGCACTGGGACAGCATGAACAAACCCTGTGCTACTCACTGTGATTAGAATAGCAGCCTGAGAGAGATGGGCTCAGTCTGAATGCTGCATTACTTTGATTTTTGTCAATTAAAGCCTGATGCAATTAGATGAAGCCCTTGCTCTGTGTACTTGACACTGTGAGATGCTGAGGAGGCTGGCCTTGATCCAGCAAAGCACTTAAATGATTCCATTAGTTTAAATGGCTCTACCTGTATGCTTAAAATTAAGCATGCACTGAAGTGCTTTGCTGGGTTGATGCCAGTGTGTGCAATGGGTGGCAAGATCAGATTTTTAGTGACCACCACCACAGCCTTTCTTTGGTTTTTGCATGCAGGGGAACTGTAAGGTTTCCTTTATTGCCTCTTTAGGTCGGCTGTCTAGCTTGTGATTTTGATAAAAATAAGTGGCAACACTAAATAAATCACCCCCAAAAAGTGCTTCTCTCACAGGATTTTTACAATGCCCTCTATCAGAAACTGTCCAGCCAGAGGACTGCTAAACTGAGCCATTCCAGTGAACAGCACTGAGGTGTTTGAGGTAGTTAAATCCAGAGACCTGATGCCTTGTAACCAGTGAATGTTTTTTTGGGAGCAATTGAAAACCATTATTTGAAGTGGCTGATGTTCTTGACAGAGTGAAGGCCATGTAGCCAGATGTCTAATGACATTCTTGGATTAAATGGAGCTATAGTCTGTGTATAATTGTGATAAAAGTATATTATAAAATACTATAATTATAATCACGAGGTTTATATGCTATTCTTAAAAAAGAATCCCTAGGCACAGTTAATTCAGAATTAAGCACATCCACCATGTCTGCAAACTTAGAGGTCGTACAGGTGCAAGACTGTATGGAGAAATTTGAGCTGATTTACCCTAAATTAAAGAAAATGGGCTTGGAAGAGACCTGAGGAGTTCACTTAGTTCATCTGCCTCTTTAAACCACCAACAGCATCTACTCCCCAGTGTCCCTGAGCTACCTGTTCCAGGACATAACAGTCTTTACCACTAGAAAGTATTTCCTGATGTCTGAATTGAATTTCCCTAGCTGTAATTTTATCTCATTATTTCTTGTCTAACCTACCACGCACATGAAGGATAGATAATTCCCTTCCCATATGCAGCATCCTTTTACAGCAGTCTCAGGGCAGTGCTGAACTACTGTTCCTCCTGTGATTCTTCCTAATTGTTTTATTTTTTTCCATTTTCCAACTTCTCTCATTTCCATCCCTCTAGGATCTCTCTCTGGACAAGCCCCTGTGAGGGACTAAGAAAGGAGCTGAGACTGTGCTCCTGGGCTTTTAGGCAGCAGGAAAGTCTGGTGGATAGAAACATTGTGCATCTCTGCTTTGCTGGATCTCACCAGCACATCTGAGTGCAGAGTGCCACTATATGGGCTGGTGTATGTGACTTTATTTAGATGGCTTTTTTTTATTAGAGAAACATCTAATTATCAAACTTCTAATAGTTTCACTTCACAGCAAGTGAGGGAGAACACAAAGCTGTGGTCAGAGGCAGCTGTCACTGACAGGTCTGTGTTTTAGCTGAGTGCTGGATTTGCATTCCTGCTCTTTCTGGGTGCTGCTGACTTGCTCCTCACAAAGGAGGCTCAGTTCTGACTTCTGGTTCTGTTGGGCACCAGACAAAAAGCCAAGGCTGGAGCAGTTTGTGAGCCACACTGCAGTGTCTGCAAGCTTTGACTGGTCAGCTTTTAGAAAGAGACCAAGACCTTGCAGGGAGGTGTGAAACAGGAAAAAAGAAGTCAAGCAACTCCTGAAAGCCTTCTGAACTTCATTAGCTCAAATCCAAGAAAGGCTATTTCAAGCTTGGGAAGTTTCAGTTACATTCCAGCGATTGATTTTTATTTCTCTGCTAAAGATCAGGTTTTCTTAACAGCTTGGCACACTTGATAACCCCATCTCAGCATTTGGGCACACTTTAGGTGCAGAACTCCTTCCTCACACAGCTCTACCAGTAATAAACATTTTTTTTCCCCCAGGAACATCCCTGAGGGCAGCCTGTAAACATCAGTGATTCAGAGGGCAGCTCTGGCATTGACCAAGCTTACAGAGCAGCATGTGCTGGTGCTCTGCTCTCTTTAGGGCTCCCAAAGCACCCCAGGAAAGTTGTGCAGCGCCCAGCCCTGCCTTCCCTGAGCTCTGATAATGCTCCCCTGGTGACAGATGATACTCACGTGGGTGCAAAGCCAGTTATATTTACACTCTCCCAGCAGGCTCAGTGCAGTTGTCACAACTTGTCAGCGGTCGGGGCCCAACGGTTTGTGGTCGGCGTAAAGATATTTTTCTGTTACAGAATCTGGCGTGTTTAAAAAGGAGCTGGCTGGCTGTGATTATTAAGATGCAATCAAATGCATTAAGGCAGCTATTTCCTTCACCATTAATAACGAGAAAGCTGGCAATATAATCTCCCCTTCGTTCTCTTGTTTCACTTTTGTGGTGAGAAATGAAATGAAAGCAATCAGGAGCTCCAGGAGCCTTTTGGCACTGTTTATTTTTGTTGTCATAAAAATCATAAAGTAAGTACTTCTGCCATGTATTTTTGGTTAAAAATTTTGCTGAAGAAAATCTGTCCTTTATCATAGCTCCTAAGTGTTTCCATAAATAAGAATTAGGTTCTTAATTCATTGAGATACTTTGGAAAACTCTCTTCAACCACACTTGCAGTGTGTCTGTCTCCTTCCCAGGTAATCTTCACTTTTTGTTTCCTATATGGTATATTTATTTGTTTACTAAAGCTTATATAATTTATTTTAAATCCTCCTGAAGAGTTAAGGGATTAGAAAATGATGGGTTATAACAATAATTTAAAATCACTTTTAATACCTTAAATACTTTTCCACTACAGCAGGTTAAATAGTCACCAGCCTTTACCTTATAAAGCCTCATTTAAACCTAATGCTCAAGGAGAAATGCTGTAGAAATTACCATTTAACACTTGTGTTTGACATGGGTTCATGATGTTTTCTCAGCTGAGGAAAATGAGAAAAACTGAGTTTAAACAGTTGAATTCCATTATCTTTGATTCTGCTCTTTTTTAAAACTGCTGATCTCCCAGTTTGTCTAATGATTCCCTCAAGTTTATTACTCTTTGCAATTATGCCATTTAATTTTTCATCTATCTCTTCAGTCAACATTTTTAGTAGAATCAAGACAATTTCTTCATATTCTAGAGTAAGCACGTTGTTCCCACTAGAACCTGGAGCTCTAATTAGACATCCAAGGCTGAGGTCTTCTGTTGTGCTTTGCCTGTGCTGGTCTGTAATTCCTCTGGCTGTAATAACCTGGCAATTCCCACTGGGTAACTTTTTTGAACCCTGGCCAAGGCTCAAAGGTGAACTGGGAGATCTCAAAGGTAATTCAGTCAAGTAGTGGAATTTATTTATTCTTGCTTTTCAAAGTGATAAAGTGAGTGAAAAGGAATGTGCAATGACTTGTGCAAGATAAAAGAGGTAATCCAAGAGTCCTCATGGTGAATGGCAAGACTGCACTCATTTTAGTGGTTTTGGAGCTGGCCTTCTGCATCAGAGCAAATGACACTCGGTGGATACATCTTCAAAGGCTGGATGAGGAAAGCCCTTGAGATACAACCAGGCCTCTGTCTCCAGATTTCACTGTGCTGTGTCCACCCCTTGCAGGGATTTCTCACGGTACTTTCACTAACTCAAAGGCTTAAAATCCTCAGAAACATGCTTTGTTCTCCAGTGCTTCTGCAGGCTCTCAGTTCCTTCTCTTTGCTGTCTCACTCTGGGCAATGAGAGCATGGTTTTAGTCCTCCAGCAACAGTGGAAAGCCCTTTATGCAAGGACAAGAAGTGTTTTTGCTTTGGACCTGCGTGCCGAGGGTCCCTGAAGCTGCCAGTGTCTCTTTTATGAGATGCCGAGCTCCTGTTGCCTGGGGAGGAGCCCTGACTGCTCACTCTAATCCCTCCCGAGGCAGTGCCATGCTCAAAGAGGGACAGATGGAAACAGGCCTGTTCCCAGCAGCTCCTTCCCACCAGTGCCAAGCTCAGGCTGCCGGGGAGACCTTGCTCGTGTGACTGTGCCACTGTGATCTCCTGCTCCTGGGAAGCTGTCAGGATGGCTCCTCCAAGAGAATCATCTGTGTTTCCAGTGATAAATCCTGGTATCCATCCTCTCCTTCCAGCAGCTGGCAGGTGCTGGGCACAGGCTGGCTGCTCCCTGGCATGGCAGAGTCCCTCTGCAGATGCTCCCAGTGCCAGGGGAGGCTTTGCCTGCAGTTTGCTCCTGCCCAGCCCGTGTGGGTCGTGTCCCTGCAGAGCTGTGGCTCCTGATGGACTCTGCTGCTCCTCTGGAGCTGACAGAGGATCCCGCTGTGTTTCCAGTCCTTCCCAGGCTGGTTTTGTGTTGCTCTTGGTCTCTCCTCTTTGCTCCTTGTCTCTGCAGTGTCTGACTCTGCTCTCCCATTCCTGGAGCTGTTGTAGAGGTGGGCTGGGATTTGCAAAGGGATTTTTTTTTTTTTTTTGAAGAGACCATATCCTGTGCCCTACAAGAGAGGAAAAAAGCAATGTAGTCTCTAAGTCTGTATCACCTGATGCCTGCATTTTGTTCCCAGTGTATGGAAAAGCTTTCTCAGGGACAAGGCCATCCTGTGCTCTGTCAGCCCTCCCCTGCAGGGCCGTATAATCTTGTGTGTCCTTTCAGTGCTGGATTAGGAGATGGCTTTACCCAGATTTTTTCTGCATTATCATTTTTCCTCTCCCCAAAACACCAAACTGCCAGCTCTGCCTCTGATAGAGGGGCAAAGGAAAAGCACTTTTTATTAATTTTTGCATAGAAAATCAGCTGCAGCACTGCAAGGATGAATTTATCTTCCAGCTCTTTAGCTTGTACTTTAGTCACACTTTGTCAACCAGACAATGCTCATCACTTATACATAAAATCCTTCCACAGAATACACAGGTAAGAAGAATACATGTATAATGAAATAACAAGTCTTGGCATTTTCTACAGAAGCAGCCAAACATTCAGCTGTGATCAGTTTTATTAAGAGGAGAAACTGCTGGAAACAATAGTGTCCCAAATAATTGATGAGAGGTGAATTTGATCTCTGGTTGGTGGCTGTAATAAATTTATCTTGTCTGCTCAGTCCACTTACTGCAGGTAGGAGCCCTGTGCAGTGATTAAAGAATCAAAATATTTTAGGCATAACAGAATATAATAGAATTCTCCCAGTGAACTGGACAAAAATAGCTCCACAGGTAGATAGATGGAAGGGGAAGTGCTTTTATTCCAAGTCCACATTAAATTAGGGAGCTGTTATTTTTGTTCCTCACCCCTTGCAGCTGACAGTGAAGCAGAATGGTATTTTTGGGATATTGCCTTGTACAGGCTCTGTCCAGCCTTTTCATTAGCACCTCAGGAGCCGAGGCAGGGAAGGGAGCTGCCTTCCCTCGGGGGAATTGTCAGGCAGGAGGGGAGGGAAGGTCGGGCACTGCTGCAGAGGAGGGGAGGGAAGCTCCTCTCTGGGTGTGCTTTAACTCCAGGTGATGCTCCTGACCTGGGTGTCCTCTGTCCCAGCACCAGGGCTGGGCAACCAGGGCAGGGCAGAGCCAGGACCTGCCCAGAGAGGGGTGCCCACAGCCCCTCCCTTGTGTGTGCTCCTGCCATGGACACAGAAAGAGACCAGTGCTCTGCTCTAAATGGCAAGTTGGGTTCCTTGAGGACATTGTGACTGCAGCCCAGGCTACCCAAGATTTAGGATTAGGCAGAGAAAGCCCTGCTGCCTTTCAGCAGGGCAATATTAGACCAGAAGGCACTATTAGGGCCAAAGACAGCAGCTGTAAATAACTCCTTTAATCTGTGCAAGAAAATGAGTAAATAACAACATCGTCCTACGGAACAGTTCTGTTTAATGTTTCATTAATGTTTTGCGAACATTGATAATCCTTTTTCTATAATTTAGCATGCTGGGCTCCTCTATCCATGGAGTTCTTTCCAGATGGGGTAGTGCATCCCAGAGAGCAGGGAGTGTCAGGGCCATCAGCATGTCATTAGAGCTAATGCAGGAGTTGTCAAATGATGCCTGCTCACAGCCCAAAAGCTCTGTATTAGCACAAGGCTGCAGAGCTGCAGCATTCATCACCAGGGAGTATTATTTGAAAAGATCATTTAGTATCTGCCAAGGCTGCTGTAATATTTTTTTTGGCCAAAGAATTTAAGTGGGAAGACGTGTGTGTGTGCGCCTCCATTTCTGTTTAATTGTAATCTCACATAATGCACTCCTTAGCTTGACATTTTTAAAGTAAGGGGTAGGTTGGCTGATTCCTGAAATTAATTATAATTCAGATTTTGGAGTGTGCAAAATGGATAGAGAGCTTTCTATAAACCTTTTAGACACAGCTAGAATTTGGACTGATTTATGCACTTCTACTATGCTCTGCTGCTCATGTAACAAAATCTTTAGGAATTTATTGCAAGAAAATGGCTCCTTTTCACAAATTTGATGCAAGGAGAGGATGGAATTTGTGTTTTAATTGCATTTTGATAAGGAAAACCAAAACCAGTCAGGGCTTTGGCCCTTTGCACACCTGATGAATTGAGTCTCTGGTGTTTCTAACTCAGGGTAAGAGAATCTTATATCTGCATTAATGCCTGCTTGAAACTTTAAAAGACATAAAAACTAACATGTGATGAGTTAGTTTATTTGCTTTCCCTTGCAGGAATAAATTAGCAAAGTCAAAATACTTCCCGATGCTTCAGCAGAAGAGACTTTTGTTGGTTCTCCTGTAGGTGTTGCACTCATTAATGCATTTCTTCAGAAAGATTAAGTGGTCTCCAAGTTCTCCTGAAACAGCAGAGATCTTAACTTCTGAATTAATGCATGCCCCAAAAATGTCTGGATTAATGCATGCCCCAAAAACGTCTGGTCTGCTCTGGAGATGATGTTTTGGAATGACAGCTGTCTGCACAAGAAGTCTGTGAGAAACAACCATTCCAGACTGCTGTTTTAATCCCAATCACCTTTCATGTATAAACATGGTGAACTTTATCACACTTAACAATCTTTCACATTTAGGAAGCAAGTTTCCAGCTGAGGAATCCAATAACACCTGCATGCTCAGAAGTCCAGCAGAAGAGGGGGAAAAAAATGGTGAAATGCTGTCTGTGCCCTTGTAGAAGAACTCAGATGTGTGATTTGGATCTAAAGGAATGTTTGTAGCAGTGTGATGGGTATCAGTGTATCTCCATCGGGTATCAGTGCCTGGCTGGAAGCTGGGAGCAGATTGTTCCTGAGGAACAATAGGGTTTTTTCATTAAGCTCTTCCCTGTTGGCTAAGATAGATAAGAAAGCCTCCTCCCCCACTTGACTCATGCAGTAGATAAGATAAATATCTATATATGAGATAAAACTTAAGTGCAGCAGGAACTTGGAAGAGCCATTTTCTAGGAGAAAAAAGCTTAGCAGGCATCAGTTTATAAAAAATAAAATAGGCATGGATTTGTACTGTGTTCTAGTAAAAGCAAAGCCCCGTTGTTGGCTCAGTGTATTTTCTGCTGGAGACTGGATTGTAACCAAGGCATCATCTGCAGGTTGTAATTCTCCCCTCTGGAGCTTTTGGAGCTGGGGAAGTTCAGTTTGCTCTGGGACAGCCTTCATGCCATGCTACCCTGTGTGGCAGTCATTTGCAAAAACTGCTGATCTTAGTGGGCTGCAAGGCTTGTGTCTTGTGTGGATGAGTATTTCCATCCACATTTGAATTTCCTTCTTATAGTGAGGTGAACAAGACCTTTTACAGGTTTATCATTCCTGAGCCTTGGTGGTGGCAGCATTCCCAGTCATTAGGACAACTCAAAACCAAGCAGGGTTTTTTTTCCTTTTTGGGAGCACTGCCTTTTCAAAGCAGTGACAGAGCAAGAGGAATTGTCCATTTTTTCCCCTTGAAGAACTTATTTCCATTTTCTCTTAATTATCTGCACCACTGGTTTCTGCCTGTGTGCTGGTTTGGCTGGGGTAGAGTTAATATTCATCACAGTAGCTGGTCTGAGGCTGTGTTCTGGATATGTTGGTAAATCAGGGATGTTTTAGCTATTGCTGAGCAGAGCTCACACAGAGTCAATGCCTTTCCTGCTCCTCACCTGCCAGGAGAATGGGGGTGCACGAGGAGCTGGGAGGGGACACAGCCAGGACAGCTGAGCCCCACTGACCCAAGGGATATCCCAGACCATGTGGATGATGCTCCATGTTTAAAGCTGGGGTAAGAAATAAAGAAAAGGGGAACACAATCAGAATGATTTGTGGGAAGCTGTTTGCCTTCCCAAGTCACTGTTACATGTGATGGAGCTCTGCTTCCCTGGGGTGGCTGAACCTGACTGCCCATGGGAAGTGGTGAATCAATTCCTTGTTTTACTTTTCTTGTGGGTGTGGACTTTGCTTTACTTATTAACTGTCTGAGGTTGATTTTTTTGCTGTTGTTTTTTTTTCTTTTTTTAATTTTACCCTTCTGCTTCTCTCCCCATCCCACGAGGGGAGAGTGAGTGAGTACCTGCCTGGGGATGAGTTTCTGTCTGGGGTTAAACCATGGCTGATCTACCTCACTGGCTCTCATGAATAAAGATTCCAGGGAGTGTGCTCACACATTTCCCCTTGCTCTGTGCTTCCCCAGTGCTCTGTGCAGTGCTCTAATAGCATATATGGGTCAGATTATATATTGCATTCTGAGTTTGCATGATGAGCTCTGACTGAAGCACCGAGGGACAAATAACCCAAATACTGGCCTGTATTCCTCTAGTAACTTGGTTGTAGTACACTGCTCATTATGTGAGTGCTTGAGTACCTACCCCTTCATGATTAAAGATATGCAAAATATGATTTAGGTGTTCCACTATCTGCTTGCTTGGGGAATATTTCCCTTCTAGGTGAATAAATCCCTTAGCTTGAAAAATGCAGTTACAACTTTCATGTTATCCAGGTTTGTGGGGTTTTCTCCACTACCCTTACCTCCATTTAGGTACACTGCAGATTCTCTAGAGGAGAATTGTACCCTGAAACCCAGGGTAAATTTCAGAGGAAAACCATTTTAATATTAAAGAGATTTAAACAGAATGTTGGAGCACATATGAAACTGTTTATTAAGCACCTCTACATTGAGTCCCTGTTAAAAAATGCCCAAAGAACCTTCAAGGGAAAAGAACACATGAACCAAAGGGGTCTTCTGTGCTGTGCAATGATTGACTGAGGCAGAGGCTTGAATAGAAAAGATTATTTGCTCTTGGTTGTGTCGGATGTGCTGCATTTTAGCTGTGTCTGTGTGCTGGAGTCCATTGCTGCAAGAAAGCTGGGCTGGCAGCAGGTAATTAATGAGAGGATGAAAGTGTGAAGAATAGAGAAGAGTAGGATCATCAGGTATCTTCCAAAATGGATTGTAATAGAAAGTGGCAGAATATGCTGGCAATAAAATCCGAGGATGAAGAGCTTTCATTTAATCAATTAAGATCGATTAGTGGAATCAAAGGTACGGTATGGGTAGCAGCTAATGCAGAGGTTAAAGCATTTTATCACTAGTAATTATAAAATTGGCTCCATTTTCTATTTCAAATCCTCATGTTTGCAGTAAGTGCTATAAATAATAAAATGTTATTATGTTTTATTTAATATTTATCACCCATCTTAGTTGCTTGAGTAAAATCATACCATACTTAAAACCATGAGTTTTTCTCTCTAATTCTAAACAGCCAATTTCCATCACCTTTTTGTGACCTCTCTTTAAACCTGTTTCATAAGAGTATCCACCCATGATTTCTTTCAGTGAAATGAAAAATGATCAGGATTATAGACCTTTGCTTGCTAAACCAGTCATTTTTTTTTTTTTTTCAAATGCTGACCCTCACTTCACCACTTCACAGAAGCACGATTTTTCTACATATCCTTTTGTTTTAATTTTGGAGAAAAGCCTTAATGGAGACATGCTTACACAGCAACACCATCCTTTTTCTGTAAGAGCTGGTTTGCTCAGGGAGCCAGCCCGAGCTATCCTGACAAATGAATTCTTTTATGGGTGTGAGCTGGATTTCCCTTAGGGGTGTGTGTAGTCAAGTTGTACCAGCACATCCTTGCTAATGCAAGCCAGTCCCAGGCTTGGGGCAAGAAGCTGCACAGGGACAGGGACAGGGACCCTTCTTAAGCTGGGGACACCCAGAGAGGCAGGGGGTGCTGAGCAGGGGCTCTGTGAGCTCTGGCTCACAGGACATTTCACAACGAGCACATTCCCAAAGCCCCTTCAAAGCTTTTCCCATCCTTCTGGCCCTATCAAACATGAGAAGTTTTTGGCTCACAGAGAAAGATGTTTTCAAATGACTCTTGGCTTTCAAACCTGGGCTCCACCCTGCTCCAAGGGTGCTGATTTAAATGCAATTACAAAACTGTATTGAATGCAGCTGAAAAAATATGGGTGGTTTCTCAGCTAGAGCAAGGTTTCTCAGCGCTTTTTTTTCACCTGCACAGACAGAATATTTCATGCAGACCCCTTCCCCTCGTTAGCTCCAAGAGGTGAATGTTTCTGCCCTGAGTGCTGCTTGTTCCCAGCCCCTTTCTGAGGGGTCAGAAAGCTGTATTTTAACATGTGTTGACTGGGGTGGGCTGTTCCATGCCTGGGTCTTGGAATAATCCCTCAGAGATCCCCTGGTGTGCCACGTGCTGAGGTGGAGCCAGGGGCTCTGATAAAAAGGATTGGATCAAGAAAGGAAATAATCATCATATAGACAACCTTTGCTCCAGAAAAAGGGAAGAGTTCTGCACACCCTGGTGTTTTCTAAGCCCTTCATGTGCAGTATTTTTTAATGTAGTCGTTGTTTCCTTGGATCCTGATCCTCTGAGGGCAGAAATCTGCCTCCCATCTTTGACGCCTGAGTAAGGCAGGAGGAGCTTTACCCTGATCCAGCAAATACAGCAAAACCAACAGTGGGGAAAAAGCTGTCAGCCTCAAATCACTGTGGGACCAGAGCTGCAGTGCTCTTTTGTTTTGTGTGGTGTTCAGAGTTGAGCCTCCTCAGAGGAAAGTTTGTTCCAGTTCAGGACCCAAAGCAGAGAAATATAAATTCTATCCTGCAGAAAGCAGGATAGCTCCTGACACATTACAAACCATTAGAGAAAGATTTTGAGGTGAGCTGTTCTCTGCTTTTCTATTAAAAATCCATAAAACTGAGCTTGTCCCACCCACTCAAGCTGATAAAGCACAAAACCACAAAAACTTGTAAATAAAACATGAGGCAGAGGAATTCTCAATGTCTTTGGGGGAAGGAAGAGACAATAGCAAAATATGTAGTGGCCTAAAGCAAAACCCCACATGAACAGCAATTTGTACTTGATGCAGAGCAAAAAAATAATCACTCCACCCTCCCCAAGGTGGGTCATGAGTTCTGTGACACCCCCTTGCACAAGTGATGTAACAATTTAGATGGGCCTTTTTTCCTGAAGAGGTGCAGAAGTTCCTGCTCGTCTCCAAAAAGTCAATTTAAGCTATACCTGCCTCATGGGACAGCAAACACCTCTCATTTGAAATCCCTGTTCAGGATCAGAGAACCCCAGCACTTGTGGAGTCCTGCTCCTGGTGAGCTGCAGCTTGGCCAACTCCAACTTTACATCCCACCCTGCTGCAGAAAGGTTGTGTTGATGGAGCAAAGGAAGGAGGATAAAAAATGTGAGAAGGAGTGCTGGGACAGTACAGGCACATCTGCAAGCAAAAAAGGGAGAGCAAAACCTGCTTGTTCAGCTGCATTGGTACCTTTGACAACACAAATGAACTGTTCATAGGGATGTTCATCGAGTCTGAATTCTGCCAGAACCAAAACTGTTTGTGAAATCCTGTTGTTTAGTCATTTTGTTGTTGCTGTTGTTGTAAAGGAAACAAGAAAAGAAAAAAAAATTTTAAAAAAGACAAGGAAATTACAGCAGCATGGGTCTGGTCTATGTCTGCATTAGTAAAACAAGAAACTTCAATTTCCCCTTGAGGAATTTCAAATTATATTTTTCCTACTGTCATAGAAACTGTCAAAAATAAGAAGTAATTCATGCCAAAACCAAATGTTTTGATAAATGCAAAGCAACTATTTCCTCAAAAAATTTCTTTTGCCAGGAATTTTGAAATGTTGGTCTGTTCTAATGTGGAAGAGAAATTCATCTGAACACATTCTCCATGAAACAAGATGTCCAGTTGTGACCCAGGGCTGCAATAAAAGGCTCTTACTGATAAAATTCCAGTGGTCTAAGCAGCATCAAGGATTTGGTGGATGTGGTCTTAAATCCTTCCATTATTATAGATTTTTGTTATATTTAAATAGTTCAGTCTTTCTGCTCCTCTTATCTGTGCAGAAATTATCAGGACTCTGCAGATCATAGAGCTGTGGATGAAAATCATGAGAGGATCTAAAGATTTCAGGTAGAGCTGAGTTACCAAAGAAACATAATTCTACAAAACAGGGTGAATGCTCTGGGAAGCAGGGCTGGACATGGGATTTGGGGTGGGATTCTTTTCTGTGGAGAGGGCAGGGCTCAGCACAGATAGAAAAATAATAATATTTTTTCTGTGCTATTTTTCCAAGGCATTAAGAAAAGCCCATCTGTCTAAAACATACACTGAATAAAATCCTAATCTGCCTTGCTGATTGGTATGAACATGTTTTCTTATTTTTCTTTCATCTGTATTGAAAAAAAAGATGTAAGCATAGATGCATCCTACCCTTCAACAAGAATGTACAGTGATCAGGATTATGTTGTTTTCATACAAGAATGGAAATTAAACAAAGTATTGCTGCTCTTTGTCCTGTTTCTGCAAGACAAAGCAGATCCTGCTGTAAGATCTCCTGTGTAGTGCCTGCCATGTGCAAATGCTCTTGGCAGGTCTATGAATGTCTACATCACTTCCACAGGTAAAGGCAATTCTTGGTGTTTATTCTCTGATTTAGAGCTGTGTGTGATCTCCAGGCCCACAGCTGGGCTCTGAGCCTCCATCCCCCCAAAGTCAATGGGAATGGAGACACCTGGGAATTTGCTTTATTTCTGAAACCAGTGGTTTTGAGCATCTCAGTTCTCCTTGGAAGAGGGAAGCTGCCTCAGCTGGGCGTTGGCTCCAGCTGAGACATCCCCAGGTCCATCCCTCTGGCTGGGGATTGCTGGCCCATGCCCCAGAGGAGCCCAGCAGTGACTCAGTTCCTTTCTTTCTCTGAAGTTGCTTCATTAAAAGGTCCGTGTGTGTTAAATTTGTGATCGCTTCACCTTGAGTTGTCCCTTCCAGTTGGGATTTTCCACAGCAAATATCTGGAGCTGGTAAGCCAAAGATAAAGTTTAACCACATAGCTCCAGATTTGGTGATGATGTGATCCCTTCTGGGAGCAAGGACCATCCTTTCAGTACATATTTATGAGGGTGGCAAGGTGCCCAACAGGAAGCATGACGTGAATCTCCAAATTCAGGCAGCCCTGCAAGGTGGTTTGGGTGAGCTCATGTGTCCCATGGAGTGGAACAGGGAGCAGCAGCTGGGAGGCATGAATGGGTACACATGGAAAAAAGATATTTTTCCACTCCTGCTGCTGAGCCTTTGCTGGATTGAGGTGAGATCTCAGCAGCCCTGGTGGCCCAGACGTGTCCCAGCTGGGTGTTTGGGTGTGAGCAGCAGCAGAGGGAGGCTGGCAGGGCTGGCAGGGCTGCCTGCCCAGGAGCTGCCTGTGCCACTGACCCTGCTGGCAGCACAGGCACTGGCCAGGTGCAGGCTGGGGGTGCCCTCTGCCCCCTGCCCCATTCCTGTCCTGTGCCCAGACACCGTGGGTTTGTTGGGGTGTTTTTCTCTTAGGAATGCTGTGGAAATAAGGCTGTTGTGGTTCCAAAACCTGTGGCTCTCCCAGGTGTCCCACATGCCACAGGCTCAGCTGAGCTTGAGGCCACTGCAGGTGCAGTCCTTGCTGTGGTCCCACACTGACAGAATGGCTATTCCAGCCTGGATCCAGCTGTCTGGAGCTGTGTTAGCCAGTTCCTCCTGTCCTGTCTTACCCTTCAAACTGCCAGGAGTGCTGATCACTGCACAGGCAGGGACAGGCAAGGGCTGAGTTGCTTCATCTCCCCAGCAATCCCAGGGGCAGCCCTGATCCCGAGGAACAGGTTGGTGCCTGCAGTGAGGGCTCTGATCTGCTCAACGCTCAGAACCAGGCTCTGGATCTTGTTCAGAGGAGTTTTTGAGGGCTGTGTTTGCTAAACACAGTGCTCAGAAAATCTGTGGCAAATTTAGGAAGGGCATCGTGGAGATGTCTGCCAGGATTTGTGAAATTCACAGAGTTTCAGGGGCAGTTTCAAGGCTCTTTTCAATGTTTTTATTGCATTTTATAGTAAAAGCAGGGTTAGTTTATGATAGAAATAGATGCATCAGTAAATATTAAACAAAGAAAGGACTGTTTTTACTGGTGCAGATATGTCTTGGATCTCAAACAGGAAACAATATTCATTCTCAGAGCTATAACCAAGCAAGCACTATGGATGCAAAGTTGCATTTGGTTGTATCAAGTACCAATGCAGTCTTTTAAAGGCAATCCCAAGCAAATGCTACCTGGGAATTCCTGTGCCTGAATTAAGAGGAAACAGTGTTAAGTATGGTGAAGATGTGGGAAACACCCTAAGGCCCAGCTGAGAAGGAGAAACCACACACTATGATTATTGTCTGTGCTGGGAGGTTCTGCTCTTTTTTTTACCACTCTATCCAGATTAAAATGTTTGCTCATGACCTGCAGCACTGTGCATCTGATTCTGCTCTTGCTGATGTCTGTGGCAAGGGTACATTAGTGTGATCTTCCAAGCATTCACTTCTCTCTGAAAGGCAGGGAGAAGCAGAGTGGCCTCATAGGCTCCAATGACCATTTCCAGCACAAAATCTGGTGCAATTAGGCTCTATTTGAGTCTATTATAGTGGAATTTTCCTGCCAATATTGTGCTGTGAATGTACCATGTATGAGCAGTGGGGATGCCTGGCTCGTCCTGCTGACTTGGAGAGGACAAAGGGTGTTCAGGATGTGTCTGTGCTGTGGGATGCAGCTTCCCACATGGCCAGGGCAAGCAGAAGTGGCTTTAAGGTAATCAAAGGAGCTGCTGTACCCACAGGGATGGCTCAAAGTAGTTTTCAAGGACTTTTGGCAAACAGCATGTCCAGCATGGACTTCCTTAGCTATGGCTTGAGAGTGATAGTCCTGCCCTGTGTGGCAGCAAGGTGAAATCCAGCTGGGGCACACTGTGGTGCTGGGACCTTCCTCTGCACCAGAGGCACCCAGGGACAGGCTGGGAGGGACAGTGGTCCGTGTCAGCCATGAGCATGTTTTCCCCACAGCTCTCAGATGTTTTTCTGATCCTCCCCAGACCTTTGTTCATGCTCCAAAATCCCGCCAGAGCCACTGGAGTAAAACAAGTCTCTGGGAAAGGCCTCCAACAGTGACACAAATTATGTGAGGATTCAAACAAGTCCTAACCTGACATTTTTCAAAGTGAAATGCAGGACTTGCCACTCACTGATTGCTTTTGGCCTGTAACAGCAGCTGAAGCACAAACAACATCATTTGCCATGGATGATGACAAGGAGAGAAAAGAGGAACGGGGAAGAAGTGAGAAAAAAAGTATTGAATCAAATTATGGAGGAAACCCAGCTTTTTTTATAGACAGTTTTGATCAAACCATTAATTTTGTGTGTATGCTTAGAAATTATTGTGATCTATTCACTGCCCATGCCCAGAGCTAGAAAGCTTCTTATATCAAACACTGAGGAAGGAGGAATTCCCTTCCCTGCCTCAGCAGGGCTCGTGGCTGCCACTGGGGCAGGGAAACTGAGGGCTTCATGCAGTCCATGCCAATGGAGAAGGCTGAAAGGAATTTCCCCAGGATCCTCTAGGCTGGGATGCCCCGGGCTGCCATCTGAGAGGGGTTTGGGCAAATGGGGCCCATTTTGTGCAGCCCATCATGGACATTTCCCCTCTTTCCCCCAGCAAACCAGCCAGCAGGCTCTTCCTCATGAGACTGAAATTATCTGTGGTTGCAGGGGGAGTTCTCACAGAAAGGTGAGGTGAGGTGAGACACCTGCAAGCATTACCCAAAGCTTGCAGAACTAACTTCTGCAGGAAACCCATAAAAGTAGGGAGAGAGGAATAAAAACTATATTGCATTCCAGTGGAGCCAAAGACCATGGTCTCTTTAAATGTTATTGAGTCAATAATTAAGTGAATTTGGAGTGTGAACTGTGTATCCACTTTAAATGGATTAATGATATGAGAATTCATACAAAATTGCTGTGTTGATTTTATGTTAATGGCTCTTTGAATATAAGCTGAACTATTAACCAAGGATAAGTGGAACTAATGTGGCAGCATTACAATAGAAATATAATTGGAGGGATGGTCTGCCATTTGTAAAGGGCCTTGTTTCTCTGGAGTGGGCTGGGAGAACAAAGGGTCCTTTGGACAGATTAGGATGTCAGTGGGGTGGGAGGGCTTTACATAGAGGGAGGCTCAAAAGAGCCCTGAATGCTTAAATGAAAGCTCTGGGGAGGAGTGTAATTCAGATATCAATAGTGACACTGGAGACAGCCAGCAGGGCAGGGTATCTGCTTTGTTAACATCACCAGTTTGTGCCTTAAATCTCTCAGGATATTCCCAGGACTGCTGTGCTTTATGCCAGCAGCCAAGGAGCAAATATTCCCAAGATCTTGAGGAAAAATTTGAGCTTCAAGTTGCATTTTACACAACTCAACCTTTCCCTTCACTTCATCCCATCCTGAGCATAGCATGGCAGGGACAGGGCAAGCACAGGAAAAATTGGGTTGGTTGGTAGAAGGAGGCACAACGAGTGGGAACAGCATGAAAAATGAGCAGGAGGAAATGTAAGCTGGCTGGCAGTGTGTTTTTTCCAAACAGCAAAGTCTGGTGTATTGTGGAACCCCCATTACTTGAATCATTTAAACATAAACTGGATAAAAGCCCTCAAGAAAATACTACAGAGTGTTGACTCAGGTGACCTATTCAGTCTTTCCAGCTCTTAGTTTTTGGCAGCTGTGGTTAAAATACAGGATTGAAACAGCTGGTGGATGACCTTCTTTGTCCTTCTTTGATTCCTTTCCCTCCCCTCTCAGAGGCAGCATCCAAGGTGCTCAGTGGACAGCCTGGGTGCAGCCCACAAAGGCAGGAGCAATCTGGGGTACCCAGGGGTCCTGGAGCCTTGAATCTCCCTCCACTTATGGCTATTTCATGCTCCAGTGTGGCTCCTTTTGATTTGTGGGGGGTTAAGATCAGGCTCAAGGCATTTGATGCTGATAATTTTATATAATTCTGTGGTAATATCGTGGCAGTCCTTGGCAGTAAGTTGGCTCTGGGGGTGCAGAAGTGTGGGTTGAAGGTAACATGGTAAAATTGCTAACTGGGTGGGAAATGTGGGGAGTTTTGTGCTGTTTTAGGGGTGGAACTGGCTCAGTGGGATGTCTCACAGTGGCCAGGCTGTGCAGGGAGGAGGTTGGAGCAGGGGCTGAGGTTCTTACATTTAGCAGTGGCAGCCAGTGGGTCTGCTCAGGTGCACCAAGTAACTGCACACTGTGCCTGTCTGACACTGAGGGATAAAATGTGCATGGATTGCAGAGCTACTGCTAAAAAGTCACCCACAAGAGGAGATCTGCTCTTTGTAAAAATGAATGTGTTCACCTCTGCCTCTCCAAGGACTGGCTTTAAAACCACAGGCTTTGTATTTTGAGGTGAAGCTGCAAGTTCTCTGTTGCTCTTGTGTTATTGCCAGTGATTGAAAAAGTACTGATGGGACCTGGTTGAATGCCCAGATGTCTGTGAAAGCCATTGATTCTTTAATGAGGGTTAGATCAGGCTCCAGAGGTCTGCACATAAAAGCAGCAAAGTTCTGTCAAAAAAACCAAATTGGTGCTCTGAATTTATGGGCATTACATACACAGAATTGGGTTGGTGATTAGAAGTGTCATTTATAATATAATGCTGCTGGTAGTTAAAGAAAATGTAAACAAATCCTTAATCATGTTGTGCATCCTTGTAAAGCCTGTCTGCCAGAACTACAAACAAACAAACACACAATAGCAGCATATAGGTGTTTGGAAAATAAACTGCCTGATTAGCTAATCTCATCTAACTGGGGCTTAATGATAAACTGAATTGTAAGTATTTTGTCATTTGTTACCATAAATATGATTGTGTTTCAAGGTCAGAATTCTGATTCCTTTAACTTCATAAAAATGCATGCTTCAAAGAAATTAAAGTTATTTTGTGTTATAGATTGAAAATATAAGGCATCTTACAGTTTTGGGTGAAATTCTGCCACTATTGGTACACAAAATCCTGATTCTTTGTTGGTTTTTTTTTCCCCAGAGGGAGTCAAATCTCCACATTTCCAAAATACTCAGTACACTTAGAAATCTACGTCTTTGTGTGCAAATTTACATTTGCAAATATACAAATGCATATTTGCATATTTAAATGTTCAGTTTGCCAAAGCCCTTTTCCCATTGATATCAACATATATATTATCATGCTCAGTGCTTCAGGTCTGTTCCCTCCTCTCTCTGGGACCACGCTCAGTGCAGCTGAGCATAATTCTCCATTTGTGGTGGAATGAATGCTTCCTTAGTGCTGCATTTTGATACATTTACTCATCTCCCTTGAATATGCCTTTATTTCCCCAGCAGTCCAGTGGAGTAATGGACATACCAGTCATCTATTTTGCACTTACAGAGTAATGCAGTTCTTAACAGATGGGAAGATGTGTGAGCAGCTATTCATAAAGGGGAGGAGGAATGACTGCAGGTCAGCCCAGGAGTGTGGCAGGGTGGGATTGCCAGAGGCTGGGAATAGCTTTGATTTTTTTTCACAGTACCAGGGCTATGTATTCTTTCACTGCCAGACATATGGGAAGCCCCTAATGAGGCTTACATTATTGCTACTTAATATGCAAGTTGTTTCAAAGCAAGTGAAACTTGCAGTGGTAATGAACACTTAAGCAAAACACATTTTTCTTCACTGGCCCATTACTATCCAGAGATAGTTAATATCTGCTAAATGATTTGTCTCTCAAAGATAATGCCCAGAGAAGCTGTTACTGCCTCCTCCCATGCAAAAATTATGTCAGATTCTCTAAAAGTAGGAGGTTGACTTTACAACCACAGTCTCTGAAAGCAAAATATAAAGTCTGGCAACCTTTTCACTTGCCTCTGGTGCCTACAGGGAATGCCCGGGTTATGTTTTTGAGGTTTTCTCCAAAGTCATCAGAGCAAAACAGTTGTGTTGTGTTTTGTTTGTTTTGATGGTTAAAATTATCAGTTAATTAAATGCTTCCTAACACTTTTATAAAGATGCCAAGCATCACAGGAGGAGTGTTGTGGGCACCACTGAGTGACCACGCCACAGCTCAGCGAGGGAGCACACCCCCACACGGTATCTGCCACGATGTTTTTGGGCAGAGGCACTTCCTCCAGGAGCAATGACAGCCATTGTCTGACTGCTGTCAAAGCAGCTCTTCTTAGAGGCAAAGACAACTTGTGCACAACCTCCTGCCTGCCCCCTGAAACACAGCAGCTCTGATGGTCATGTGCCTCCTCAGCGTCACAACAGTTGTCCCCAACAAAGTGCCCCTTTATGGCAGCTTGGCTGCTCTGTTAGCAACAGAGAGGCTTTGGCACTGCCAGCAGCATCACTTGGCTGCAGCAGACTTCAGCAAACCCTTTCTGAATGCTCGAGGAGTGAATTGGAGCCCTCTGTCCATTTGCCAGCCTGGATGTGCTGCAGAGCAGTGACACTGTGGAGGCACCCACAGCCCCTGGCACCTGGACAGGCAAAGGAGAAGCCCAGCTTGGGAGCAGGGTGACTGCAAGAATTGCATCACATATGTGTATCATTTGCCCCTCTGGGTTCAAGGCTGGTTAATACAGGCTGCTCTTTGCCCCAAGAGCAGCATTTCCTTGGCTCTGGTTGCAGTCCTATGGAAACCAGAGGAGAAGCAGATGAGCCATGCGCCTGGGGACCTGCTCTGCAGAAGATGTCTCTGCTTCTTGCCAGCCCATCTCATCCAAAAAAGCTGTTCTTCCTCTGGGAGGCTCCATGGAGGGGCATTTCCTTCAGGGAAGATAACTCCTCTTTCTCTTCTCTGCCTTTCCAATTAGGACCTATCTCCTTCCCTTCTCCTCCCCTCCATCCCCATGGCTGTTTCTCATCCAGTGCCAACAAGTCCTTTCTACCTGAAAAAGTTACTCAGGTTGCTGTTCTGCCTCCAGATACAGAGTTTGTATTCCCAATTTTTTTAATAATCTAGACAGTTAAACTAGAATAATATTAAAGGGCAGTTTAGCAAGGATGAAAAGCAAACAGTGCTGCCAACTTCAATAGAAAAATATATTGAGTCAGGTTTTCATGAATTACACAGTAATCTTAAAAATCACAGTTAAAATGGCTAAATTGGTCCCTTTTTCATTTTGTGTTCTGATTTCTGGGTCTTTAGGGTATAACCATAAAGTCTAGAAAATTACTGTTAATAAAAATTAAGAGAGGAGCTCGTGGAGTTTCTCATGTCATTGCACGCTTCTGGCAGCCAAGGCTGGAGAACACTCAGAAATCATAAGACTCAAGATAAAAATCATGTGAGTTGGCAATACTGCTCCAAGACTCCCCAGAGACTCTGCACCTTCTTCAGGGAGAATAACTGTTCTTTTAAAACTGCACCGTTGCAAAATTAATCAGGGGAGAGGATCAGCTGGAATAAATGGGAGGGAGTTTTGCAATGGCTCGGGTTTATGGCCGGAGGAGGCTGACTCATGGCTCACTGCATGTCCTGTCAGGCTGCTCATTCAGGGCCCCAGACACGTCTGGGGTGAGATGAAGGCACGTTGTATGTCCTGACTTCCTATGGAGAATCAGCAGAATTGGTGTTCCCTGGGTCAGGGAGATTAAACAGCTCCTTATCAGGAGAGCAGCCCGGCGGCAGGGAGTTGAAATCTCTACATGGCCACAGTGCAGGAAAGCCTTGTTTTCTTCCCTCACTAAAGGGAAAGGCCAATTTTCATCTTTCCCCAGCCTAGACAATATTTCTGAAGTTAGTTATACTCCTGTTTGTGGCCACAGAGTTATACTTAGTCTGTCAGACCCTATTGATTTCCAAGTGTCAAAATTTTATTGCAATATTATTAAGTACATTATAGCTGTTTGAATTGTACTTGCAAGGCTCTGGTTCCCTGGTTGATCTGTGAATGATTTACAAACTGCTGCTGGTTTCTGAGCTTACCATTAGTTTCTGGACCATGTAGTTATTTGGAAATGTGTATAATTCAAGCAAATCATTGACAGCACACAAAGTGTTCCTGTACAAAGGGAGATGTTCTAAAGCACAGAGGTGCCACCTGAATGACAAACAAGCACTGAAAGACTGGAAAAGCTCAGCTTCCATGTCCTAGATGTACAACCTTTTAGGGGACTTGGTGTGGCATGCACATTTTCTCACTCAGGATTTTTTCATAGAGGAGCACAGAGAGAAGAAAGAGAAAAAAATTTCTATTTCTGCTCCTTGGTTTCCCATGCAGAATGTGTTTGGAGAATTGTTTACCTCGGATGATTGCTTGATTGGATTCTGGTGAGGATTGTTTAGGTGTGGTGGCCAGTCAGATTCACCTGTGACTGGACTCTCTCAGGAGAGAGAGTCACGAGAGTTAGAGTTAGATATGGTAGTTAGAAAAGTAGGTGGGTAGTTTTAGTATCTCTCTTTAAATAGTATATTAATGTATTATAATATAGTTACAATAAAGAAATCGTCCAGCCTTCTGAACTGGAGTCAGACATCATCATTTCTTCCCATCCTGGGTTCACCTGCATTTTTACAATAGCTTGGCTATTTACTATTTGTGGAGTGTAATCAGCCACCTTGGTTTTGACTTTGTGATGTGATGGTTACAGCAGGAAAATGATGTGAAGGGAAGAGCAGCTGGTGAGCCTGACCACCACCAGCCAGGCAAAGCCCGCATCTTGCTCCTTGGGGTCCCAGACTGGTGTTCCCCATAATTACAACATGCTTTGGGCAGGATTGTGGAAGGAGTTTTGCCTCATCATCGTCACAACCAAGGGACTGTGAGCTCCCCATGGTGGAGGAGGAGATAGTTCCAAGTGTTTTCACTGCTTCCTCACATGTCTGTAGTGAAGGAGTTGAATTAGATGTAGCTGCTTGACAAACTACGGTCTCAAGGTTGGGAGATGGGGAAAATCTAGGGAAGGTGCCCAAGTTTACTCCAAGCTGAGTCTCCCTGAGTCCTTCATTTCACTTGGAGGGAGGCTGGTGTGCAGTTCTCAGCTCTGACTGAGACTCTGCCATGTGCTAGCTTCAAATACACCTCAAACAAATGTGTGGAGCAGGATTTAACTTTTTTACTTTGTGACTATAGTGCTAGAAAGATAAAGGGAATAGCTGTGAACACCTGGCATGGGTTGGAGATGGGTGGAAGACATGGTGCTTGTTAGAGACCAGTTTTGGAAACAGAGTAGTAATTCTCCTTTCATTGATATTGTACAATTTAGGGATAACTCCATGGCAGTCAATACAGCACTGAGAGGAAAACAGAGTGAAAAATGTCTTCCCACCTAAAAGAAGGTGTTTCTTGGCAGATGCATTCTGGCTGTGGCCTGTAGGTTGCAGCAGTGTATGCTTTTCATTAGAACACACCATTTCATCTTTTGTTTTCCCAAAGTGGAATTCCCCAATGAGATAAACCAACTCATATTTGAGTATCACTTAAAAAAAAAAAAAAATACCAGCCTTGATCTTGCTGGTGTGACAAAAGGATGTTGTTCCTTCAGCTTTTTGCTGCGTGGGTGTGAGCTATGCTGAGCCCTTTGGACCAAGTGAGTCAGCACCATGAGGTCCAGCAGCACAGGAGGGCCTTCCCAGCAAGATGGGAAAACAGTGGGAAAGACAAGGAGATGAGAAATGCTGGGAAAAACTGGCCCTGGAGGTCACATCCCATTAGGTCAATTAAATTTCTATATTTTCTGTTATTTTTGGATCTGAGGTTTGCACAAATCCATGTGGTTGTCTGTTAATCCAGTGTATCATGCAGCAATGGAGGTGTGCAAATAATGTCCCACCACACACAGGATTGCAGAGAGAAACTGCTCTACTTTAGCATGATCCTGTCATGTGCTACAGAAATTAAAAACTTTAGCAGATGGCACTGATGTAACTCTGCTGCAAAGATAGGAATAAACATCAACTTCATATGTCAAGTTCATTCACTTTGTTGATTACTCACAAAATATTAATTTTTTTTTTTTACTTTGTGACTGTAGTGCTAGAAAGATAAAGAGAATAGTTGTAAGAATACCAGCTAGTAGGTAAGAGAAATAGTACAAACCAAAATTCTGTGCATGTTTAAATGACAAAATGTTCTGTTTTGCACCAAGAGATGCTGAGAGGAATCCAGTACTTTGTAAAGCCAGTCATAAACATATAAGAATATATGAATGCCAATGGAAGATATTGACTGAACAATCTCCTTTTTGGTGGGAAATGTTTTATCAATATTTATGCTGCTCTGCTTGAAATACTAAAAGCAGAATGGAAAAAACAGTCAAAACTCTGAAAAATTTAGAGCATGTTCTCAACTGGCTGAAAACCAGAAGTCATCATGTGATTTTTTTTTAGAGAAAAGGCAGTCTCTGTTACTTCACATTCATTTGGCTTAAGGCCAGAAAGGACCTTTAGATCATTTACTCTGGCATTTTGTTTAATGAAGGCCAGTTACCCCTATATTTAGCCTGAAAACTTATATTTGGTTAACTTTTTTTTCCAGAAATGCAAATAGGGTCTAGTTTTGACTTGTATAGACTGAGAACTGCAGAACCCACCATTTCCTCTGTATTTTCTGTGAGCAATTTATAACTTTCCCAATTAAAATGTGTTGTGATTGCTCCCTTAAAATTGTCTTCACATTTCAGACCTTCCTTCTTTTCATGCTTTGCTGCTTTAGATGAAAGGGTCCTCCATTTTTTTCTCCTTTTGTGTGTATAAACACACTGCAATCACCTTTCCATTGTTTTGCTGCTTAACCAGATTGATTGAATTCCATAAAAAGTGTATGACATTTTACTAAATTACTTTAGACTCATTCCTTATTCAAGTTTTCAGCAGCCTTAAAAAATGCAAGTGCTAAAACAGGACAGTTTTGCTGGTGCTGTGTGCAGAGGTAAGAATCCACCCCCAATTCTCTTCTTTTAGAATATCCAAAGGTCAAATTTGCTTATTTGCCTTTTTTTTTTCTCTTTTCTAGAATGAGGGCTCACATTCAGTTGCTTAACTCCCTCCCAGCCCTCTGCTTCTGGAGCCCTCCTTGCTGCCTGTATCACGACCTACATTCCTCACTGATGGCTGTCAAACTTTGGATCTGGCTGAGTTAAACATACCTTGTTTTCAGAGCCCAAAACTGATAAATAATGCATGTTGATCCCCATGATTAACCCCTTATACTCTGATCCTGCATGTCAGATTGCTGGGGCTTTGCAGCCACTGGCTCTGGTTGCTTTGTGACCCTGTCGGGGTACAAACAACCTTTCTTCTACAGATGTTTCATAATGGTTTTATAACCAGCAGGGTGAGTTCTGCTGGCTCCTGTGGCTCACCAAACTCCGTGTGTTGCATCTCTGTGGTTGTCTTTATCAAGCAAATTTGTAATCTCATCAGAGAGTGACATCAGATTTATATGATGAAGCCTGTTTACCATAAGCCATGATTACTGGCGTTAATTATATTTCTATACTAGATTATTTTAATTAATTATCTTTATTAATCAGTGTTTTTATCAGCTTTGCCTCAGCTGGCATTGATGCTGGCCAGCTGGCTCACACTTGAGCTCCACTTGACTCTTGGCACCAAATGAGCTGTCGTCCACTTTTCAGGAATTTCCTCCATGTTAGCATAGTTATTAAAACCAATTTCAGCAGGCTCGATCTTTGTGGCTCAGACACTTAATGTCACTGCTGTTCTCTGTGCCCTTCCTCTCCAGAGGCAACAGCCTTCCCAGTAAGTGTTGGGAGGGGGAACTGTCATCACAGCACTGTCACCCAGCAATTCCTCCACATCATAGCAACTTTCCTGTTAAATTGGCAGATGTTATCACCTTTGGGCTTTTCTGTCATTACTGAGTGATTGTTTTAGCTCTATTTCTTATTGTAGGGATACAATCAGATGATAGAAGCATTGCACCTAAAACTTCAGGACAGATATGTGAGATCTATGAGCTTTAGCAAGCACCAGTCTCCAAAAGTCTTCTCTGGTGTGAAGATTTCTGCAGCTCTGCCATAGTCAGAGGCAGTGAATCACTCAAATCTGTTCTATACTGAGGCTAGCATTACTCCAGAGAGCTCAGCCAGCAGGAATCTCCCAATGATCCATGCAGACTCACATCCATTTCTCCACCAGCACAGGCCATGGCTGCGTTCCTGGGGACCAATATTGGCCTTGTGTGGGCTGCAGTGGAGACTTGAGCTGTGACGTTTCCATGTGAGCAGCACTAAAAACAGCCTCAGGCACTCTGGGAGTCTTTCAAACAGAGCTTCTATTTAATTTGGTGTGTTATGGAAAACTCTGGGCAAGCTTTCCACTCAGAGACATTATATTTTAAGGGCACTCTGTGAAGTACAGCATTCTTTTTTTATCATTTATCTCCAGGAAAATAAATAGAAGTCCTTATAACAATTAAATACCCATCTGTTACTCTCAGGAAGCTGGGGGTATAATGCCAGAAAAGTAAACCAATCTTTTCATCAGTTGTTGGGTATTTAGAGTCAGTGATCAAGAAGACAGTTCAATGAAACACATATTCTAGTTTATATGGCTAAAGGAGAAGGAAATCATTCCAGAAGGACCATTTGTGCCCAACCAAAAAATAAAATAAATGCAAAGTTGTCCAGATTCACCATGGAACCATCCATCTACAGATTCTCTTCCTTCTTGGAAGTGCCAGTTACATTGTGGCAGAATTGCAAATGGATCTATAGCACAAAACGTGTGATCAAAACCAAATTTGTGAGTGAGAGTGAAGAATTTTGCCAAAGAATCTGGTAATTTAGAACAGATTTAAAAATCTCTGTCTCAGGAATAAGGAGTAGTCTCATTAGCAGTACCTCCAACCTCCACATCTCCCTGCTGCCCATTGTTCTGGGAAGAATCTCATGCACAAGCAAGGGATGCTCTGATTTGGGCTGTATTCCTAGAATCCCTTTAAATCTGGCTAACAAATGCCAAAATCTTGACTGAAAAGTTGTGGTATCAGAAGCACTTGTTAAAGCTGCCTGTAACACATATCTCTCATCATCCCCATTTTGCATACCCAGAGGTTAGCTCAAATAGCTGACAATAATGTCAAGCATATCTTATTTGTGCTATAATTATCTTTACTCACATATGTCACCAAACATAATTGTTCTCTCAGTGTTTTAAGGGTCCTTTTAGAGACAGGGAGATGTGGAAATGTCTTTCTAACATGAGTTTAGGAGCATCTGAAAGAAGCTGCAGCTGAAGAGAGGCTGGGATCTGCACAGCTGTTTGTGCTTCCAGCTGGTTTTTGTATATTCTCCGGGTGGAGCAGACATTGATAGCTGCTCCCTTATAAAATATGGAACAGTACTTTATGACCTAATATATTTTCCAGTCCTAGGGCCTGATCCAGAGTCTGCTTGGCTCCCTGAGCAGGCTTCCAGTGCCACCAGTAGAGCTCTATCAAGTTCTTAATGAACCAAGGCTAGTGAGGGGTAATTTAGGGCCATTATCTTTGTAGGGTTGCATATGGTTGGGTGATGCTCCAACATTTGCCTCCAGAGTTCTCTCCCTGCTGCTTCCCTTGCTTTCCTGAGCTGTTTTCCACCACCCTTCAGAGATTTATGCACAGCCCTGGGTCTCTCACACTGTCTGAGCCCACTTGCCACCGAGTTGCAGCCGTGGTGCTCTCTCGCCTCCTTGGCAGCCTTCCCCAGGACAGCTCCAGGCCCCACAGGGGTTGATATTGTCTGGTGACATTTTGTGGCACTGCTCCAGCCTTGTCAGTCTTGTCATACTTCCCTGTGTCATAACTGCAGCCTTCCAATGCAATATGATACTGAAGTTCACTGGCAAGGGTGGTTTGTGGGTCAGCCTGTGCTTCCAAAGCCTCGGAGAGTGCAGTGGCAGGGAGAGCACACTGGAGCTTTTTGTCAGGGGAGAGCTCAGCAGAGCCTTTCACAAGAAGCTCCTTTCCACACACAGGGTGTAGCCTGAATTTGGGACACAGGGAATGTGAGGGAAGGCAGAGCCAGACTGCTGAAAACAGAGAGACTAAAACCAGCCAGAGGGAGGGGGAAGATTCTGTGCTTGCTTGTGGGCTTGGAACTCAACATCCCAGTTGAAACCCTTCTCTGCCTTCTTTAGGTCACAAAAAATATGGCTTCAAAGCCAGAATCTGGCCCTTCTGCCAGCAAATTCTGTGTGCTTGGCTCACTATGAGCACGAGGTGCTTGAACAAACAAACACTGCTTTGCCTCTTCTGCAGAAGAGTGGGCTCCACTGGCTTTCCCTCACCCTGGATGTGATCCAAAAGGGCTAAAGCAATTTCAGAGCAAGTCCGGGTGTGCCAAGTACATATACATCTCACTGCTTTGATGTGGTTGTGCTGGGGACTGCAAATACTTCACACCTACTGAATGTTTCTGGGAAATGTTGTTTCCAGTCCCGCAGCTCCTGGTTTTTGCTCTTGTTTGTGCTTGTCCTTAGATCAAATGAGGCTAATGACTGAGGGACAGCCGTGCTGCCCAGGGATTTGAGGACTTAAATGGTGGAAAGCTATTAAGAGACGTGCTCTGCTGTTGAACACATTGAAGCCTTTTGCTGCAGGGGATCATCCTAAAGGCTGTGAGAAAACAACAGCTCAGTATTTTGACAACATCCACTCACAACTTTGTTTTAGAACAGTCTTGTTCTGATCCTAATGTAGGTCATCACTGCAAGTTAATTTGTTCCATGTGCCATTATGATGCAGAATACATTCAGAAAAACAGGGTTTTCCCAGGGTGAGAAAAAATTATGTTTACTAAGCAGTTATAGTCTGGTTTAGTTTTTATTTTCTCCCCTGTGCTTTCCCATGCTTTGCTTCACCCTCCTCCCTTCTTGTTTTCCTGCATTAGTAGCCTGAGACACAGGACTGGGGTAATCAGTTTAACTCCCTGTGCTCTCCAGACCTCTGGATGTGCAGAGAGGATCCATCCCAGGCTCCTCCAGGCTCCTCTGCAGCTCCCTGGGCTTTAGACACTGCATAAACTGAGGCTGTGCCTTATTTCAATAAACCATGTGTTTGATTATGGATTTTAAGGCTTGGTTGGTGATGATAGAGAGAGGCTTTGAGTGTGGCCTCTCCAGTGCCATTGCAGTGAATTTGCTCTGGTATCACAAATTCCTGCAGGAGAATGAAAATCCTAATTACTGTCACCTGAGATGAGAGCCCTGCAATCATGATTACAGAACAATTAATCACACACTACATCACCAGACTGATTTCTTCTATTTGGTTTCTGAGTTCTGCAGATTCCAAAGAACTGCTGGAGCAAGGGAGATGTGGGGTTTGGGGTCTCATTCCAGAACAGCTGGCTGGGGAATTCCAGTGGGAACACCAGCACAGAGGTTGTTTAACCACCTGCCTTCACTCAAAACTTCACCTACTCTGTGAGCCTGAAAATATATTGCTGCCAACTTGAACTAAACTAATTCAGGCCCTTTGAAGACTGCAGAGCCTGGAGAAAGAATAATTTTCTCACATATTTATATGTGTGTGTGTATATATATATATATATATATATATATATATATGTTGAACTTCTCTCTATATATTTTTTTCTATTTTTTTTGAGAGCGA
>VXBC01004211.1:273432-429594 GCA_013399945.1 Ploceus nigricollis
TTTTAGAGTGCTAAAATGAATGCTAAAATTTTGGTTTCTGTGCTAAAATGGCCCGAGACAAAAGCATTGTAGCATGAGCCCTCACTGTGGAAAAAACATTGAAAATGTAATGAAACTTTATGATAGATGTCCAAGTTGGAAGTTTAAGCCTTTTTCCTGGAGTGTCTTTGTCAGCTGCTAAATCAGTCACATGAAGAGGGGTCACTGAGATTATTTGGGATCCCTGTGGATGGCCTGTGCAGTAAAAAAGGCAGTGAAAGATCACATTTTCCCTGTTTAGCTTTTAAGTTAATTGTACTGCATTGCTAGGAAATCTTGATTTTTACAGCATGTCAGAGAGGAGATCTTCTGTTGTTAGACTGGTGTATCTCCACCTAAGTCAGTAGATCTCAAATGGTTTGTGGTAATTAAGGGTGGCATTGATCCTGAGCACTGTCAGAGAAAGCAAAATATTTAGTTTCTCTACAGAAAAATGAATATCTATTCGCTGTTAAAATCTGAAAAAAAAATCTGAATTAATGTGCTCTGCACCAGCAAAAGAGGCATTTTATCACTTTCACCTGATGTGTGAAAATGTTGTACAGATTTACAAGCAGTGAAAGTGTGATCAACAGTGAGACAGAGACTGTGTTATTTATACAAAAGAAACAGCACAGTGTAAATATTTATAAAATGACAAATAATGTATGTGAAATTATCTTACAATTGAGACATATGCATGCTATCACCAAGGATAATACAGAGAGAGAGAGAAACAAAGAAAAAAAAAGCCACTTATAGGGATTTTGGCATAATCTAGTAAAATGCATGTGGCTACACAGTACAGTGTGGTTCTGCAATTTTAAATTCAGGAAAATATCTCTCAGGATGACTTTAGTGACAACACCTCAGACCTGTGCCCAGCAAGGTGCTGCTCTTCACCCCTCAGATCTGTCTCATGTTGGACAACAACTTCCATTTCTTGTTCAGACAAACTCTCATGGTCCTAAATTCTCATTTACATGGAAATGGAAGACTGAGGGATGCCATTCTCAGGTCACAATGTCAGATTTCCAATCAGATCATCAAAATTAAAAAGCAGTTTGATAAACCAAATTTTCCAGCTGAAAACACAGTATTTATAATAGTTGTAATCTTTGTAAATAATTTCTGACCCAGTTTTCATATATAAATGTCCTTGCAGCCCTGGCATTTTTTCTTCTCTTTTCAGTGCCTATTTGCAGTTTCTTGCTGAGACATAAAACATTATCATGTAAATGGTAGTTTCCTTAGAAAGCAAATCCACAGGGATTTTTAATTAGAATATCTTTGTGAACATCTGAACCAAACTGTAGCACACTGTGGAGTCTTGAAGTGATGCTGAGCAGTGCTGGTCACGTTGTTATTTCACATTTGCTGTTAGAACTATTTGGCAAAGATAAGATTTCAAAATACACAGCTCGGTCACATAAAAGTTCTTGCAACTGTGACAAAGTGAGGGAGCTTGAAATATATACATAAACCTTCTTTGGTAGAAGGAGCAGGGCAAAATGTGCAATGAGAAATTGTATTAGTAATCTTTAATTTATTATGAGGGCAATTTTCAGTATGCAATGTCAAGGTCCTTCATGTTTATGAACATTTTCTGCACTCACCTAATAACTGAGAGTCAAGGAGAATTTATCAAATTAATTTCAGTTTTGGCTGCAGAGTTAGACTTTTTAAAGAATGCTAATGATTGTGCCCAGACATTAATAAATCTGCAGTAAGGCCCAGCATGCAAAAGAAAAATGAAGGGACATTTTTGTCCTTCATTCTCTTTCTCCTGGAAGGCTGGAAATTCTATTTGTCTGTGCTGCTGGGGCAGATTGCAGAGGGTGTGGGACAAGATCCCAATGGCAGTGCAGGTCAGAGAGGCAGCTCCAACAAAGGTCAGTGTTACCCTGTGTCTGCAGGGAGATGCCATTGTCCCCAGTGGAAATTTGAGGGACCAGCATCACCTTCACAAGGCAGAAATGGAGCTCTGTATGGCAGTAAATGTGTGTCTGAGGAGGGTGGGTCTGTGCAGATCCTCACTTTTAGCTTTTTACTGAGCATCTTTTGATGAGCATTGCTGGAAACAGGTACTGCTGAGCTGTTCTGGCTCTTCTCAGGAGCTTTTCCTCAATTGCACAGCAGCCCCAGCCACTGGTGTCCCACAGGAGTGGAGATTACAGCCCAGGGGCTGTGTCCAGGCAGAAATCCATTTAACTAAAGTGAGAACCTGAGCAGCTCTAACTCCCATTTGCCTCACTGCCAGCTGAAGACATTAATCATCTTGCACAGGACCCTGAACATATTTTGTAATCCTAAATGGGGATAAACAATGATGTTGACTTCATTTTCTGCAGAAAAGTGGATGTTACTGAATGTGAAGCCCAGAACACAGTTTAGTCTCTTGCTGCCACCTCTGCAGGGAAAAATGTAATTATTCTGAGCTCTAAGTAACTTTGCTTGGGACAACTTATTTAGTCTCCCTGAAAGTACCAGTCCATTCCCCAGAGCATTTAAAAATGAGTGCTGGTGTCCAGCCTATTGCCATGGCAGCCCAGGGAGGGTTTGTGTGATACACAGCACACCAGAGCCTTCCAACAATTCCTCTGTAGGTTAATACTGAAACCAGAGCTCTCTAAGTCCAGGCTAATACAATATGCAGAGGTACAGCAAAGCCTGGGCAGACATTTAAAGTGGAGGAGAGTAGTGGCCAGAAGCCAAAAGCCCAGCTTTTCTCCATTTTAATTTCCTCATAAATACAAATACTCAGCATCCATGGCTCTCTCCTGCAGTGCCACATGCCTGGATTGAGTGCTGTGAGTGTCTATTTCTGCTTTCAGTGATGGATAAATCCTCCATGAACTGCTTCAAGACAGCATGTGGATTTTTCTAGGTGGCATCATTCAAGAAGCTTCTTGCAAACTCTGTCCCAAAGTGACTAAAGGATTAACAGAGAGACACAGAGAGGAAAGCAAGCCCTGGGCTTTCAAAGCAGCCAAAGCAAACTTACCCTGGAAAATAGACCTGAGGCTCTTTGATAGCTTTGAGTAGTTTGGTTTGGTTTTTTAGGAGCTGGAGTGCTATTTCTCTTGAAATGGGTTATGGGTGGGGTTCAGGAATCTTTCTCTGCCCTCCAGCTTTCTGTACATGCATTTTCTCCCCATAGATACAGCAAATTCTCTCTTTCCTGAGCAGAATCAGTGAAGAGTATAGGCTCAGGGTGAATATCTCCAGCATTATCTGATGTCAAATATGCATCTGGATTGACTCCCAGGCCCATTCTCATCTCTTTAAATTTGCAAAGCCATGGCAAGGATCCAGGAAAGAGGTGGAACACCCTGTAAATTTCGGAGTGCTCACTACACCCAAATAGTTAAAATCTGAAGGTATTGCCCAAGGAGTTTGCTGTGCAAAGGAATTATAGTATAGAAGGCAACAAAAAGACAAACAAATTTAAGTTGATGGACAGAGACATTTGTAAAACCACCTCCTTTTCTATCTTGGCATAAATTCCCTCTGCTCCTCTTTCCTCCATTGAGGTTATGGGCCTAAATGGGGCAAAATATTTAGATCATGTTCTTTCACAGATATTTATGTAAATGAAAACTCAGAAATACCAGGTGGGGCCTTGACTCTGCAAAGACACATGGAGCTGTCTGCTGGTGTGCAGTCCCCAGGGGTTGGTGTAGCTCTGTGCAAGAGATGCTGCAGAGAGGTTCTGCCCTCCAGGGATGTTCTCACCCACCATGACAGAATTCACGCTGCTCTTTCTGCTCCCATAAGCTGAGAAGAGCTGAGTTGGAATTTTCCAGCAAGATGCTTTATCTCAAGAAAATATAATTTCTGAAGGCGGGGAGATGGTGCCTTTTTGCAGTTTTAATTGGGAAAAAAAAATTGCCTTGGGAGTTACAGGCTCGTATTGCCTTGATAAACACAAATATATTCTGGCAAATGGAACAACACTGACGTGTCATTTCCTTGTGAGTAAGCAGCAGATCTCTGAGTATTGCTGAGAAGAATCAGATTATTCTTTTTTGGCTACCTCACACTAGAGAAAATTTCCCTACTTGAGCATCTTTAATAGGCACTTCAGTGCTTTCACATAAATCACTTAGAGCTTAAAGGGTTTTCTTGATGCTTTGGAAAAAAAGTATAGAGGTAAGGAACCCTTCTCTGGTACTTTTTTGATATTGCAAGATTTTTTCCTCACTAATAACAGGGATTAGACCCAAAATGTCTGATCTGTGGGTCTTTGCATGAGAGAACCAGCACTCAGTGTGCCAAAGTACACATCTGGCCAGCAGGTCAACACATTTGTGGGAAAAGCCACCTTCCACTCCAACTTATAAAACACAACTAATGCTTGTTGGTTTAAAAAAAACCCCACACCCCAAAACATAAAGATTTGCTATTGCAAAAATAATGCAATGAGAGAAGAGAAGAGAAGAGAAGAGAAGAGAAGAGAAGAGGAAAAGAAAAGAAAAGAAAAGAAAAGAAAAGAAAAAAGAGAAAAGAGAAAAGTGAAAACTTTGTTTTATTTTTCTATGGGAGCCATAATCGCACACGATGGAAACAGCAAAAAATTGAGCTCATAAGGATTTCTGATGATGGGATAACCATAAGTTCTTTCTTCTGAATATAAATTGCTGCATTAAAATGTGCTCATAAGAAGTGCAGCTTCAGTGTGAGTAGCCAAGAATAAGAAACTCAGCTTCATAAAATGACACCTAATGTGAAAGCTGTCCAAAAGACATTACTCCACATATACTCCAAAAAAAGCCCATTTGCTTTTGAAGCAAAAGAACAGGTAAAAAATGCAGAGTGCACCAGACACTTGTTGTTCAGGAGTGGGCTTGTATATAGGTTTGGAAGCTGGTGCTTCTTTATTAAAAGCCTTTATAAACCCAGTCAAGCCAATTCCAAGAAAATTAGCTTTTGCTGCTTTCATTTTCCTTTGTGGAATGATGTGGATAATGAAAAGAGCCCTCTGAGCTGGTGGAATCATTATTTCTTGCTCCAGAGAAAAGCCAAGGTGGAAATTTTTCCCTCTGCATTCAACCACAGTGTTGACACCAGGCTTTTACCCACTTTCCCTGGATGTGGATGCATGTGCAGATTTGCTTTTTGTCACATGAGCACGTGGGGAGTGGTTCCACCAGCTGCAGGGAGAACACTCAGCATCCACCCCTCATGCTGGAGTGAAGCCAAGATTTTGATAAACAAAATTTAAATGATATAGATTAAATTTCCATTAACTGATTCTCACTTAACTTATGCTGACTTGATGTCAGTGTAGTTCCAGGGATATACAAACAGAATTTGAAATGATGAAAGCCCTTTGGGAGATCAGAACTGAAAGCAGTGTAATTTTTTTTTTCCAATGTAAGTAAAGCTGGCTTGAAACTAATTGTATTAGGCTTTATACCCTTTCTGCTAGAGCAGCTGAGGATACAAATGTTTTAAATTACTGAAGGCAGTTTCTTAGTGGAAATGAGCCTTGGTGGCTGCTTAGACAGACAGGTAGGGAGAATAAGCTCAACACATTTCATGAGTGCAGGCATCTGGGCAAAGAAGAGAAATCCTATTAGTGCCCAGTTAAGAGAATGGCTGTACCATGAATTCAGTGCTTATTAGAGGATCCAGAGGGACTCCCAGCATACAGATGCAAATCCACAGGAAATTAGGTCCTTGAATTCTAGTGCTCAATGAAATCACTGTTTTTGTGAAGGTGCTCTCAAATATGAATGGTGAGAAATTGGTCTCATTTGTATTTCTGTAAATCAAGAATAACCACAGAGCAAGGAGATGGAGTCATCATTCTTAGATATTTCAACAGCTCCCATGGCCTCAGAATCTGAGTGTTTCTATATCTACATGGATCAATTACTGCCTGTGAGCTGGGGAGATGCTAATATCCTCACTGCACAGACTGCATCTGAGACAGAGAGAGACTGGAGACCAGTTCCCTAACAAGATTTAAATACATAATTTCTATTGGTTTCACTGCTAATCAAGGGACTTCAGATGCTCTGTAGCAGGCAGGCTTTTTTCCCAGAAAAGATATGCTGAAGGATGGAATTGAGCTGACATGTTTTGCACTCATGGTTACCTCTTTAATCACAGAACCTACTTCCCTGGCTGGAGAAGACTGTGGCTCTTCCTCACTGTGCAACAGCCTGCAGGAGGTAAATGGGAAGGGGAAGGAGGGGGAGAAGGGTGATTTTGTTTTCCCTTTATCATTTTTGGAGGTGATCAGATGCTGCAGTATTCTGCAAGGACAGGGTAAATAACAGAATCCATCGTCTGGTGGCAGCTGCTCATTTGCAGTGTCTCACTTCAGGGCGTTGTTTCTTGCTTGTGTTTCCAGAGAAATTTCCTCCTGGGGTAATCATGAAAAACTAGTCACAAATCAACACAATTCAGAATATATGAGAATCATAAAATATTGCAAAATAAAGCAAACAATACAAAAGCTCAGTGCTTTCATCGTGCAGGGAAAGGCCTCCAGAACACCAAGGAATTTTGGAACTGTTTCAGAGACTCAGAAATCATGAAACTTGGATATTTTTCATCTCAAGGCTTTTCCTTCTCTCTTTCCTCTCTCCTCCCCAATGAATCACTCAGTAAAAGAATACATTACCTGGAAACACAGCAGGAGTCTTGGCCTTAGTATAAGGGAGTAGATTATAATGAGTATCACACTAAAGAAGAGGGAATAAAGAGCACTAGCAGCCAAAAAAGATAGGCAATTTGAGGGATATGATAGAACTCAGACAAGATGTCAGTGATGGGCTGGAAATAAAACAATGTCAGTCACTGTGAATTAATTATTCTTCTATAAAAACAAATCAGTGGAGCAGCATAGCACACAGTTGTACTGAGTCATGAGGTTTGGCTGTCAGACAGGGAAGTGGTCACTTCACACTGCCCCAGGGTGTGTGTGAGAGGCTGGTAGGTACTGAGAGTCCCATGGAAGGGTAGGCAGGCTCTCAGAGCAGTGGAAAAATTGCAATTTCCATTATAATCCCTTTGTATAGAAGAGCTCATTAAGCCAGCCAGAAAATTTTGCTTTAGGCTGTAACTGAGCTGACAAGGTCCCAGCACAAGAGTGAGTGTACCCAGTGGGGAGTGCTCTCCATTGAGGAGAACGAGGGTTGGTTTAATGAATGAGAGAGTAAGGCCATAATTATTCTCTTGGAGGGAAGGAGAACAAGCAAAACATTTAAACATACACAACACCAATCCACAGGTCTATTGGCAAGTGCAGGTATGTGTTACATCAGTCACAGGTGTCTCTGCAAGGCCACAGAACTGCTGCTCTGCTTCATGGCAGAGTTTGGTTTCATGCGCTGCTTGAAACACCTGACAAAAAGTCCTGGATGTGCCCACGCCTAAACTTTGTCTCTTCCTTCAAAGCAGGACACATTCCACCTTTCTGTTGCACCCTTGGCTGCATGAAATCCACAGCAGCAATATCCTCCATCTCAGATGGGGAAAGGTGGAGGCAAAGAGCCCCACCCTGAGTGTGCACAGAGCAGAATTTGCCATCACATCTTGCTGTCACTGTCATCCTTTGGGTAGCTGTAGCCAAACAGCTGTAAATGGTGGTGGAGATTGAATTGCCCAAAGCCCCTGGAGGGTTGTAATGATGCTCCAGTGTTTTTACAGATAATTTGGAAAAAGTCTGTGCTCTTAATCATGCCCTTTATTCCATGCTGACAGTGCTTCCCATCCTAACAGTCAGCATTCATTAAAAGGGAACTGGAGAAGAGTTGAAACAGGGACAGGGGCACATATTCAGTTGGGTGGGCAGGATGGGTGTGAAGTTGCTATCTGCATCTTTTCTATGCTATCTGCATCTTTTTTCACATTTTTCCCCTCTAAGCCAAGATTTAGCTGCAGAGGTGGGTTCAGAGCCGCACTGTCAATTCCCTTGCTGAGCATTTGGCTTGTGCTGTTAGTGAGCACCTGGGGCTTCTGAGGGCTTCCAAAGTGAACTGCTGCAGGCACAGATGTCATATTTTACAACAAAAAAAAATCCCCCCAAAAAAACCTTTTTTTAGTATTTCCATCTTCTGGGCTGACACTGTACACACAGGGAGTAGCTGATAGCCAAAGGAGATGACTTTTCTTGGCTGGGATTTTCAGAGAGGCTGGGAGGAGCACCATTACCAGTTATCAGTACTGACAGACTTCGTTGGAGCTGTAACTTTCTCACAGAAGAAGGAGGAGTTTAACAACTCACTGCAGGGGGAGCAAAGCGTTGAAGTTGCAGCTCTTTGAGTACCCCTAAGAGCTGCTCCTTCCCAGCTACCCAGCAAATGAGCAAAGCCTCAGTTAAGAACTGAGGATTCTTGTATGCAGGAAATGCTGTAGCAGCTAGAAACAGGCAATTACTGTCAAATAATGGAGTGCCCAGAGGTTCATGCTGAGGGTAATCCCTCAGGAGCCCCTGCCCAAACCCTTTGAAGAGCCCAGGCTCTGACAGCTGACACAGGGGCTCAGCAGTACACCGAGCTCCCAGAGCCTGCAGTCAGCACAACAACTTATTCTTTCACCAAAATCTTCCTCTGAAATTTAAAGCAGTGGCAGATGGTGACATCAACGTGCACATCACCACTTTGTAGCACTCAGGGGTTTTACTACATTCAGGAGTGGGAGACCAAATGACTCTCTCCTGCCTTCCTTGGATGAGTGGACAAGCACCGGTTCAAACTCTGGGGGTGAAACCTGGTTTCTTCAGTCCCCTGTTGTGCTTGGACTTGAAAGAAGAGGTTTCTGTAACTCACCAACTTGCAGGTATAAGGGAATCCTCTTCTGCTTGTGCATAGCCTGAGCAGGTGATGCATTTACCTGCTGTGTGTATTTTCCCATTTTGGAGTCCTGTGTGAAATGTGCTTCAATATTTGCCACTGAGTAATTGAAAACCATCTTGGAACTTTTTCAAAGGATCACTAGCAAAAAAGCTTGTTTCATCTATGTACATATGCTAGTCTCTGATTTGGAAATTCCTGCTTTATGGATTTGATCCATCTAGATATCCTTAAACAGCTTTTCTCTCGAGGGGTCCCTAAAGCCTGCCAGCAGCTCTGTCACACTGGGATTTATCCCTCTGGAGTGTTACAGCCCACAGAGGGACAGGGTGATGCTAATGGCACTCAGAAGTGCCCTGCACTGAGCATTGCACAAAGTGCATGGGGCAATGGGACAATGGGGCTGCCCACTTGAACGTATTCACATCCCCAGAGGTGACATTTGGGCCAGGCCACACTTTAGGTTAATGCTAAAACCATGGGAAATCAAGGTCAGGCACACTCAGTGGTGTGTCCCAGTGAAAATACTGATTTTAACTGGAGCATCAGTTTCCCTGTCTTAGGTGAGGACAGAGGGTAAATATGTTTGTGAATGATGAGTGGTCTGAAGTGCTATCAAAGGTTCTTTTCAGGCAGATGTGCAAAACCCTCTATTCTCTGCCCCCCTCCCCCAGCTCCTAACACAGATATTTCAAGGTTATAAATGGGGAGAAAATCTCTGGAGAGGAAGATATTGCAAATGAAATCTAATCTATAAATGTCTCTCTTTAAAGGCAAAGCCCAAGCTCTCCATTTTATCTTCTTGACAAAGCAAAACAACTCAATTTTGAACTTGCTCACATTGATTTTACATCAGGGAATTCCACCAATTTATGGGAGATTATTGATTTAAGCAAGATCAAAATCCATGCTTTTTCTTTCTTTTCCTTCAAAATTCTTTTTCATCTATTGATTATGGTTGTGTGCTGTGGCTTATTGGCTCTGAGCTAATAATGACCAAGTGCTTTGGGACAAACCAAATTGCTTAATGGGCCACAACACCAGAATTTATTCCTTTAATGACCCAGAAATTAATTAAAGTAATCATTCTCATGTAGTCACATACCAGGGAGTCTCTGGGATTGTCACCCACCTGGCTGCAGTATTTAAGCCCATGCAATTCCAGCTGTTGAAAATCTGAAGGGATCATCCAGGTCTTACATCTCTAAGTGAGGTCAGCAGGCTGTGACCCTCACCAACACCCTGATGGGCCAGGTCTCTGTAACACAGTCAGGATCAAGCCAGCTCTAAGCAATAGCAGGTTTTTGCCCTTGTTTCTTCTTTTTTTCTTTATTTTTGGGGGGTCAGATGGTTCACATTTATGAAAGGACATATTCCTTCTTGGTCACTGAGAGACAGTAATCATTTCTTGCAGCGTTTACACGCCTTGGTGTTTTTAAAATATATTTACAGAGCTTGGCTCCTCAGTGAGCAGATCCAGATGGAGGATAAAAGCTGCAGCCCAGGGAGGGTGTGTGCTGAGCAGAGTTGTAGCTTGTTCCTCCCAGTCCAAAGGAAGAAGGCTGTGGATTAATTCTGCATGATGGCATAAACCCCTGCCAAGTGGCATGCAGGAGCTTGCAGGGCACAGCAGAGCCCAGGCTCAGATCTGGAATGTGCCAGTGGCAGGAGCAGCTCTGTCTCTGTGGTGGGACAGTGAAGGTGTCCTGAGGCCACATGAAGTGAGTGAGTGGCAGCTGGTGGCACTGATGTGGCACTAGACCCCCTCCTTAATGCCTGTGGGTAAATACACAAGCACATGCTGGTTTTGGAGGCTGAAATGTCTGATTTCTTCTCTGCTCTGGCTGCCCATTGAACTTTGCCAGTTTACCAAGTTGCCCCTGACTCCCTGAAGCTGCAGTGAGCTGCAGGCTGGGCCCCATGTTTTTATAAGAATGTTGTTTTCACAGGATCCTTCTTCTGCAATCCCACATGGGCCTCTTTGTCCTTTCAGTAAAACCACTGCAAACCAGAGAATTCCTCCCGTGTCCAGGGGTGTGGTGCAGAATGAGACATGGTTCTTAAAGGAGATCCAGGCCAGAGGTTAGGAGTGAACATGTCTGTGGGAAATACTGAGGCTGAGGGACCAAAATGCTTTCACAGAAGATGGAGAATACACATTTATGGAGAAATCTCCTTTCTTAAATCTTCCAGCCTGTATTAATCTGGACAAAGAACATGGTCTATTCCACATCCATACCTATCCCCTCTTCCTCTGCCTCCTGGGATTTGTGATTACTGGCAGTATTCTTGCTGTCAGGGTGATATTTTCCTCTGGCACGTGGAGTAACACTTCTAAAGTTACCCAAGCAATCCAATTCACATGCCTCTGCTCCTCCCTGTGTGGTGAACCAAAGCTGGGGACCTTTGGGACACTGTCCTTAAAGTGTCTCTGTAATTTGAACTCTCACACTAATGCAGAATCACCATCTGCTGTCCCTGTGCTGTGTGGTGCAGATCCACTGAGCTCAGAGTCACTCAGGGACCTCTGGAGACTGTTTCATTGCCAGGTGATGAAATCCCAGAAAAGAAGAAATTAGAAATCAAAAGGAGAAACCAGAATGGCATGTGGTCACTGTGCAGGGCAGGAGCAAAGCCTGGCAACTGTTTCTGTTTGGAAAATGAATTTGTTTCAGCTGTGAAGTCGATAGTTTTCGCCTGCACAAGATTTCAGCAAGAGCCATCAGTGTCATTCCCCTCCTGTGTGCTCTGAGCCTTCATTTGGGCTGGCAGGAGAGGGTTCAGGTGCTGCCCTGCAGCAGGAGAGGGCTCAGCTGTGTGCCCTGAGCACAGGGGGTGCCAGGGCATGGACAGCTGTCCTGGCTGAAGGGATTCCCTCACAGATTTAATTCATTTGCTCCAGCAAACTTGCTTCACTGAGCCCAGTCTGCGTGGAGGTTGGACTTTGTGCAGGTTTAGGGTAGGGTGAGAATTGTGCTTCCTTCCTCTCCTGTTTATTTTTCTCATATGAAAGTTGTTGGGTTAAATAGCAGTTTTTAAGAAGTTGGCCTTTCTGCAGTGCTCCAAACCTAGGATTTTTTTTGGGAGGGTACTAATTGGATGCTGGTTCTGTGAAGCTGTTTTCTTACCCTCTCTTTTCTATGAAAGAAAAATATCAAATGGGGAGAAGACATCTCAGGAGATTAAACCAAAGAAAGAAGGGAACAGGAGGGAAAGAAACAAATACTGATGAAACAGCACAATAGATTCTCAGATAAGTTAAGATACATTAATAGAAAGATTTATACAAAAATGTGCCCAGGTTTCTGTATTTGAGTAAGTGGTCCTTGTTGGTATCTGAACATTTGAGCTGCTTTCCCAAGAGCAGACTCAGCCCTGGTGGTGGGGATTCACTGCAACCTTCCTGTGCTTTATGTGTCCTGCAGGGAAGGAGGCTGATGGCACCTGGCTGTTTGTTCCTGCAGGCAGAGAGCACATTTTCAGCAGTATCCTGGAATCACAGAGCTTTATAAGGTACGGATAAATCCCCAGAGATTTGCTGGGAGAAGGGCTTTATTTTAATTCCTCTGGCCAGGAATGCTTTCTGCCTTGAAAACACTGCAGAGTGTGAATGATGAGTGAGTGATCTTGAGTTTTCTGTCTCTTGGAAGGAGCAACTGACTGTATAGAGCTCATTAATTATTGATGCACACGTGTAAGAGGGAAATAAGGGGATTCCTTGCCCTGTGCAGAACAGCTCTGCAGAGAGAAACAGATGCTGGATGTGTCTATTTAATCACACTCTGGGGCAGATGCCCAAGGAATGAGCTGGGCCTCATGTCTGTCTGTCTGGTGTGCTGTAGGCACAGGCCAGCTGTGGATTAGCCCTGCCAAAGAAACAGGAGGATAATTGGGCTTTAGATGGCCTTTTAATTCCAAGACCACCCCTGCCTTGCGTTTCACACAATGCTAAAATGGAAAGATGCTTTAGTGGCTGCAGAGTTTTAAAATCAGCAGCCTATCATCAAGCAAGCCCTAGGGTGCTGCTGGGGGTCCTGGTGCTGCCAGGGCAGCAGTGGAACCACCCTGCTCTGTCCTGGTGGGTTGTGCAATGTGCTCAGACAGAGAACAGCACACTCAGCCAGCCTCGGTTCATGGAGGTCGCTGAGGGCTGCTCATTAGGCAGCAAAGATGAGAGTGGTGTTACATCCCTTAATTCAAGGGCACTAGATGAGACTGGAATGGATTGTTCAGTAGTGCTGAAGATAATAAAGTTGAGATTTCATAGGTCTGCCCAGGCTGGTCAGGACATACAGAACAGAGCAGAGCTTTAACTGTGCTCACAGGGAAGAAAACTCTAAATTCCCTGGGAGCTTCAGGGAGTCCAGCTGGCCCCTGAGTGCTGCTCTGTTCCTGGGTGTCCATCTGCCTGCAGACACCTCTCATGTCCAAGGGGGTGTAAAAAACTTTAGAGGGGATTTTTCTCTCAGAAAGGTTAGGCAGGGAAGGCACTTGGGGTGGATAACCCTGGAGGAATTAAAAGCAACGGTTTGGCATGTTTCCCTCTTCAAATATATCTGAACTCTCCTGCCATGAACAAAGACCTGTTTTAATTTTCTTGCTCATAAACATGACTCATTTTTATAAACAACAGAAGAAATCTTATATCTGCTCCTAAGTTTTAAACTGCAATTAGCAAAGGCAATTCAAGGACTTGCCCAGTACTCAGTTAGGGATAACAAGCATTGACCAATTAAATCCCTTTTGCTTTGAAAATTTGATTCCTTAAACACAAAGAAAAACTATTACTGCTGTCTTTTCACCCTATTAAAAAACTTAGAAAATATTAAGCTTAATTTGGCAATAATTCATTTTAAGCCAGTTTTATTTAAGCCATTTTCATCTTCAAAGTCTCCTTTCTGATCTGTCACAGCTGTTGTCCTGGCACACTCCACGACCAATTTATGTCCCATCTTTCTGTGCCCAGCAAAGGCCAGTGTGGTACTGTCTGTGTGCTGTTGGCATAAATTAATGTATGAAAAACTTGTTTTATTGAAGCTGCTGTTTACTGATGCTACTTTTCTCCAGGGTGTGTGCGTGTTTGTATGTAAAATCACAGCAGCATTATATCCTGAGAGATGGGCTTGGGTGTAATGAGAAAATGACCCAAGATTTCAGCCAAAGCCAAGAGACCGGAGCTTGTGACTTGTGGAAACCTGGCTTTGATTAAAATGCTGTTCGTGCAGCCTTAGCACACATGGCTCCTCTGCCAAGCCACTTCTTGCTGCCAGCTTTGCAGTGCTGCTCTCTGTGCTGGTGTCACTGAGCTGGGCTTAATTAGCTGAACTCCTCCGTACGTGCAAACTTCTGATTGCACGGTGACGTTACACGGGGCAGCTCGAGCCTGCTCCTGGATTTACACCCTTTCTGCATGATGGCAGCTGGATTCAGATTGCCTCTCTGGGAAATGCAAACACTGCATGTCCAAGCTCTCGGGTTTCTGAGAGGTGAACGTGAACCAGTTTGTGACAGGAGTGGCTCAGTGGGACAACACCCATGACTGACCAAATAATTTTTCAGAAAATGCTCAAGCATGTTAACAGGTCCTAGGAGAAGGAACCCCTTGTTTGGCTTGATATAATGAGCAGGAGAGTTATTTGTCCTGCTGAAATGGTGAAAAGTCTGTCCCATCACAATGGCTATGCTGTCCTGGGTGGCCTGATTTGGTCAGGGAGAGGAGTTTCTAGGACAGTATGTCACATGCAACTCTGTGTTTTTTACTGGGATTAGCTGAGATAATGACACTGGGAGAAGATTTGAAGAGTCTTCTGGGTCATCAGGTCCAGTCCAGTGAAAGTTCACTTGACTTTCTGCAATACTCTCCTTTAAAGCCAAGTTGAGCCCAAAGGAAGATTTTGGAGTGGAGGGGGTGAGAAGGGTGGAGCAGGTTGGGCTAAAGACGTCACTGTAGGATTCAGTTTGTGTCTCCATACCAAAACACCAGTTTCCCCCTGAAAGTTGCATTCCCTCTTGCCAGTTCTAAGGCAGTCAGTGGCCAGGGGCTGCTCCAGGACTGCAGGAGGGCTTGGGAACCACCAGAGGACTGAGCTGCCCAGCTGCTGTACTGCACATCACCCTCTGAAATCCACCACAAAATAGCCAGCAAGGAGTTAAACACAATGCAAAAAATAATGCTTCCCTTATTTTCTCCTTCTTTCCCCTCCTCCTCCCATGTGCTTTTATTTTTGTCTTAAGTAAAAATGTTGGGGCTTTTTTTGTTGTTGTTTCTTTTTTTTTTTTACTTTGGCTTAGCTTATATTGTTGTTTGATTTTTACCCAATCCTCAGGTACCTAATGAAATTGCCACATGCTCAAAGGAAAACAAGTTTCATAACAGAATGACAGTAAAATGTTGCTAAAATCCTTTAGGATAGAGAAAGGATTAGAAGAAGAAAATGCAGAATAATGTAGACATTAGTTTAAACACAACAAAGGGTTCCTAGTCCACTGGCATACTAGAATCCAACAGAAGTATTCATAATTACTAATAACAAAAGGCTGCTCTATTATGACTATTCCATTCAAACTAAAACACATGTAAAGCTTGTGTGCTGGTGAGTGTATTTTGATGATAGGTCTGGTTTAAACCTAATCTGCTGAAATACAGACAGGATAGGAACAATGCTTTCTCTAGGGATCAACAACTTTGTCCCTGAACAGACTGCCTTATGTAAACACCCATAATTCTGTTAAAATTCATGCAGACAGCTTGGATTAAAAAGAAACAAATATCAAGCAAATAAACAAAAGTCATGAGCAACAGGGGCTGGTAAAGTCATTGTGGGAGAAGTGCTTTTTGAAGCATAGGCCAATGTATGTTAAGTCAATAAAATTAATAATAAACACTACAGATCACAATATTGAACATATGTTCCACCTTCAGAGAAAGTAGCTAGAAATCCTCCTTCCAAGAGTGGACATCTTGTTTAGTGTGATTTATAGTCTTAAAAAAACCTAGCCCTGAACTGATAACTTAGGTGTTCACCACTTCTTTGGCCTCCACTTTTCATAACACTGTACAGAATAATGGTTCTGGCTTGGAGCTTGCAGCTGGCACTAATTTATTCAACTGGGCATAAGGGTGGCTTACCCAGAAGATTTACATAGCTGTGGTTACATGGGTTATATTTTAAAGCAGTAAGGATAGAAATTAAATTTCTCAAGCATTTGTTCCCTTCCAACATCTTTTAGTTCATCAAAAGGGATTAAAATGTGTCTTGGAGTTGACACAATGACTTGGGGAAATCTCAGACTCTGCTTTAACTGTTGACTTAGGGAGAAAATTCCTTCTTTATCAGGTTTTTTTGTTTGGTTTTGGAGGGGTTGTTTGTTTGGGTTTTTTTGGTTTTGGGGTGAGTTGTTTGTTTTTTTCATCTTTTCCTTGTACTCTCACATTTAAATTATGTTCCACATATTATGTGTTTCCAGTGAATATGGGACTGTTGGATTTTCTTTAAAATTTCTGCTCTTTCTGCTTCTGCCACTTGCCAGGTTTTTATCCCTGTTGAAGGTTCTGGGAAAGGTTGTGTGTGAGACATCCCTGAGACCCAACAGGACTGACTTCAGCCTTCTATTTTTAGGGTAGGCTTTGAGACTTTGGGTAGCCATTGCCACAGGACAGGTCAGCTTTAATGTGGGCACTTCAGGAAATATTCCCTATCTTTAGGTGAAGGGACAGGGAGGAAATCTGTAGGAAGCTTTCCAAGTTGGTGGAAGAACATGGGAAAAAATAGCTGTGGCTCTGGAATCCAGCATATGGCCAGGGAGCTTGGGCTGAGGAACGTGCTGAGGGCAGGCTCTGGGATTCCTGAGCCAAGAAGTTGTTTGTTTTTCGAGCTGTGTTCAAAGAAACCAGGCTGTGTATGCTTGCAAATAAATGGGGTTGTGCCACAGGTGCACCTGCCGGGTTTCAGTGAGAGAGAAGAAAAATAAAACCTTACAAGGTCTGGCTAATTACAGTGGTTCAGATAATACACTTCAAGAGAGGAAAGTTTAATAACTGTTTAAGCAACTTCCTGTTCAAGGTGCTTTCTCGTTCAAAATTTCTGTTCAGTGGATTTTCATGGATTCTCTTACTTGGAACCACTGAAATTTGACTGAAAGCCTTTCAGTGGCAGTGCCTTCTTTTCTTAGTTCATGACCTTATCTCCAGCTCCTATTAGTGACCTTAGGACAAGACTCTACTGTGACCATGATTTCCATCTTGTATGAGAGCTCTCTGGAATAAGACTGAGAAGGAAAACTGGCAGATCTTGCATTCAAAAAGCATTCTCTGAGGGCTTGCTATTTAGCTCAGTTTTCAATTTCAGCACTGCTTACTTGTGTTGGAAAAGTTATTTTTGGTTGCTTTCTGCACTTCATTATAATTCTGAAAATGACTAATTTGATGTGACATTTACTAATGTAGTATGATCAGACATAATTTGATCTTATTAACTGAGATTGTACCATATTAGCAAACATCGGATTCTATTTGAGAAATTTACACATGCTGCAAATGTGGATACACCTTGAAATCATACTGTATTAGTATAATTTGTCACCTTAATGTTGTATTTGGTAAAGAATGTCAGAATATATTGCAATTTATAGCTACCTACTTACAGATCTGCAAAGATTCAGATTGGCTCTGCTGTTGTCATATTGTTCCATCACTAAAAAAACCCCATTTCTCAGTGATAAAGGACCACTGCAGTTCAAATGCTTGATGTCCTCCTTTGCTTTGGAAATGCTTTCCTTACCTTGCATTTTTGGTGTCTGAAATCAAAATTAGCTGAGTGGAATAAAGAGCTCATCTTGTGGAATAAATATTTTACCTTCCTATCCATGTGTGATGGTGGCCAGTGTGGCCTGAGGTGTTTGCATGAGCTGGACAGCAGCAGATCCTGAGGAGGCACAGCTGTACCAGCAGCACATCAACCCGTGTGCTGCTGCCTTTTGCTTTCCTGCTGGGCACCAGCTGAGTTTTTAAAAAGACCAAATATTTGTTGATATCACTTATGAAGGAATGGAAAGGCCAGTTGCCTTTTACAGCCTTGTGTAGCTGAGACAGTAACTCTGGTGTGCACTTCTCCCCTTCTGCTCCAGAGCTGTGATTTCTCTCTGCCAGCTCAGCTGTAATTAGAGGTTTATCTCCTGTGTTCCCATGTGAGACTCTGCATCCTTTTCTTGGTGGTTTTTTTGGTTTGTTGGTTGGTTTTTTGGTATTTTTTGAGGGGGAAAGGAGGGTTTTTTCCTGATCTTGAGGAGTACTGAGGGCATTGTGCATTCCCATCTGAGCTAGCTGGCTGTGACTGGTAAAGAGACTTTGGGATTTAGACAACTGTTTGGGATTTAGACAATTGTGCAGTGGGCTGAGCATCCCTACAAAGGAAGTGCTTCCACTTGAAAAGTGAAAGAAGGCAGGAGCAAAGTCTGAACAGCCCAGGAGCACCTACTTTCCCAATGTATTCCCAAAGTATTTTTCCCCAGTCTGGATCCATTGTGGTGTCACTGCAGCAGGAAAGAGGGTTTCTAGTGGAGAAAAGAAGGCTGAACACCTGAATTTCACACAGCTGCCCCAGTGAGAGCTGGGATCTGGTATGTGGCTGGACAGGAGGGTTTGGAGTATGGGATGAGCACCAGAGCAGCTGGTAGTCCACAATGTCTGATGAAAAGAGCAAATTGCTCCCCATCTGCAGTGGAAAGAATTAAAAAAAATATTTAAAATAGAATTAAAAGGAGCAGTTAAACACTTGCTGTGAAGACTCCAGCTCTGACTGCCGTGATCCACTGGCATCTGCAGTGCTGGGATGAGCCAGAAGGGGCTGAGCACACCCTAAACCCCAAACCTCCAGGCTGAGCCTGGCTGAATTCAGAGGGAGCTGCTCCTACACCCCTGGCTCTGTGAGCAAGGCAGGGTGAAGGCTGAAGCTTAAACCTTAAACTTCAGACTGCAGGGTGTGAGTGATATGTGATATTTGACTTCTTTCTGTCTGTCCGAGCAGTTGCTGTCAAAAAAGCTTTTATTTTTCCATACTCCAAAATCTTTTTGATTTAGATGTCAGGTTACCCCTTTGATGTAACTTTTGCAAAACCCCTCAATGAGGTTATTAGAAAATCCTCACTGAACCAGTACAATTGTATTGAACAGAAAACTGAGCAGAGTACCTACAACAAAAAGGGTGTTTGAGCTCTTTTCATTGACCATAAGTTTGAAATAATACATTTAGCTTTAGCCATACAACGACTTTGATCCAAAACTGATAATGTTGCATCTTTCCCAATGAATTTTTCTCTTTTGTGTTATTTTTTCATGCTCTATTTGGAAAATAACAATCAAAGGCAATCCCAGGCTCTTAATTCCCTTTGTTTCCACCACAATGTTCTGAACACTGAGCAAATCCAGCTAGCTGTCAGCCTGAGTTCCTGTTACTGTGACGTTTTACATTTCTGAGGACAGCACTGCCTCCTGCTCTGCTCTTCAGATATTTTATAAGTGTGATGCTGGAACTTTATTTCAGCAGGTGGAAATATGTGGGGTTTCTGTCAGGTGATTTCTGTGTTTCCAGGTATACCCAAAAATAAGAAGGATGCCTTGAATAAACTGCCTTCACCTGATTTTTCAGTGATGCAGTTAAGGAGCTGCTGGTCCAGAATATCTTCCTCATCCCATCACACAATCATACATAGAATATGTCAGGCATTTTTGACCATAATGAATTCCACAGATGGACAGAAATTGGCAAGAACTTTCCTCAAACATACACCAGTTCACTCAATTTTAATTTCAGAGGAACCTTGGCTTAATTCTTTCTGACTTTGCCTTGTATACATCCACCTCCAATCTTTACAGGTGTTGTGCTTGCAGGACACTTCAATCTTCTTGTTTAGCTGGATAGGCTATTTCAATTTACATTGAAATTCACTGTTTTGATTAAGTGCTTTGTTGAGGTTAAGTTTTATCCACTTTTTGCACTGTTTTTTAAGATAACAGTGCTGGTACATGTGTAAGTGTGGACAAACATTCAGTGTGTGAGCTGCAGTGTAAGCAACAGCAACTGACAGGGACAGAAGTTGGGGAAATGCCATCAGGTTTTTTTGGGGTTTTTTGTGGGTTTTTTTTTGTTTGGTTGGGTTTTTTTGGGGGGTTTTTTTGGGGTTTTTGAGGGGGTTTTTTTGGTTTTTTTTTGGCATGGAGGATTAGAATTTCATTTGTATGTATATAGACAAAGATAATAATAATTTCTAAATACAATGCATTTTCTCTGTGAATTTATAATTTCATTGAAGGGGTGATTATTTCAAATCACTTGGATTCAGCATTTCTCTGAGTATCAGAAGAGTGAGGGCTGCAAGATGTGTCAAATCTCAAGGTTAGGCTGATCCTTTGGGCTCCAGTACCTGCCAGGAGAGAAAACTCTACAGTCACTGCCTCACACCCCAGCAGCACTCACTGGGGAGGGTAAGGTTAAACCCTTCTCCTGTCCTTAAGTGATGAAAGTAACCAGAAACCAAATTAGTTCTACCCATTCTTTAACTTGCTCTAGTGTTGGCTCTCCAAGTTTATACAGCAATTTCTATGAGATCTATAAAACTCCAGTGGAAACTTTTTTTCAGGAAAATTCACTATTAAGGGAATAAATGGTCCAGATATTAAAAAGGTTATTTGGGGGTTGAGTAGTGTCAGTTCAAGTCAAGACACATAATAATTCTGCACTGTTAATGAAATGTAAAAGAAAGCAAATTATGAACAAAAAGAAAAGGCCATTTGGAATTTTTTTTTTTTTGTGTAAAATCATAGAAGTGCCCCATTAATTTCATCATGGGATTAATAGTTCATCTGCTAGTAGTTCAACAGAGGGAGAATATTCACACAGTATTTTGTTTTATGCTGGCTTTACATCAACCTTTGTGGCTGTGACCTGCTGTGAAATACAAAACAGGTGTTGGGATGGAATTAGGATTACACAGACACATGGACTATTAATCAAACTTTGCATAACCAAACTTCTGCAGGTTCATATTTAAATGCTGTTAGTGACCATTTAAAAAACATTTTAAATTTAATCCAACCCATACAAGGAACAAGGCAGAGAGCAAGCAGGGCTGGGACTTGATAATGAATTATATGTATTGAATGGGCAGCCATGTGGAACAGTTCTAAATTATGAAATCCCTGTTTGGGGCTGTGATTCCTTGTCTTGTGCTGCACTCAGAAGTTTCTTCAACTAAAATTCACTCTCTCAAAAATAAGTATAAGAGGATGGGCTAGAATATTTCTTTTAAAACCAGTGTCTGCCTTTGAGCAATGGTGTAATGTTAGGTGCCTCCCACAGTAAAATCTTATTTATCATCTGTATGGACAGGTGTGAGGAGTGCAATAAAAAAATCTCCTGGCAAAATCTTGTTGGGTCATTTGGATGGACCTTCAGGAACTGAGATTCCTTTTGAGTTTATGGTGGAGCAGAGCCCTCCTCTCCCACAGCTACACCCCCAAATCCTGGTGGCAGCAGCAATGATGCAAAGGCTGGAAGGATTTGTGCAGGGTTACACCCAGCTGACTATTCCTGCCTGGCTTCTTAAAAAAATCTCTGCTGGCAAGGAAAGAGGGGTAAAACTCCAATTCCTTTTGATGCAATTAATTAATTCTGCCTCTATAGAAAAATCAACAGGACTTTAAGGGCTTATTTCTTCTTTTGAAGCTGCATTTGCTCAGATAAATTCTGTATTCCTCCTGCCAGGCAAGGCCCTGGAAGGCCCCATTCCTTTGTAGTGCTGCAATCTTTGAACAGTTCTTCGTTGCCCTTAGTGTGTTGAAAATGAACTGCTGTAGCTTGCTATTTTCTGGGCAAAAAGAAATCAGAATATTTGTTTGAAAACTGCAATTTTAGTTACAACACAGGTACTGCTTTGCCCCAGTAGACCTTAGCTGCACAGAGCTTTTGTTAAGGAGAAAGGAATGAGTAAATGTGGAGCTACTACAAGTGATTAGAGCAAGCTCAAGTTAGGCAGGGGAAAAGTATCCCTTGCAGGGAGGGTTTGCCAGGGGAAGTCCTGAGTGAAGTTGTGGAGCCTCTCTCCTTGGAAATAGTTAAGATTAGACCACAGATGACACCTGTGATTGATGCTGTACCTGTGTGACCCCTGTGACCTCTCCTCATTCCTTATGGTCCCATAATTCTGTGCTCTAGCAGTGAAGCTGGATGAAATACCAGCTGTAGAGCTGCTCAGATATTGACTTGTACCTCCAAGGTCAGGGGCAATGGAATGTGGAGCACTGGGCCAGAAGTGATCCCTACATCAGTGTGTCAAGCCCCCTGCCATTGAAAGGCTGGGTTATTTAATCCCTGTTGTGATCTTTGTGGAGTTGATCTCTAAATGTAGTTTGTGTCTATGATGGATGTATTTAAGCCAGATGATTGCTGAGGTAGCAGAGGTGTGTATAATGCCTATTCAGAGGTCACTGGGCTGACAGTCACAGAATTACTGGCATAAGTAAGAGCATTCCTCTGCAGAACTTTTCACATGCAAATGTCTAATTCCTGGCTATATCACAGGAGCTTTAAAGTACAGTGAACCAGTCAGTGTATTCTCCTTTCAGAAAGGTACATGATGATGAATGCTATCGCTGGAAATTATTTTTTAAAAACAACTACAGTTGGAAAGAAGGAAATTTGATTCCACCTAATCACAGATGCTTAATGTTATGCAACTGAGGCTTTTCATTGGTGCAGGCTTTTTATTTTTATGGTGTACTTTTATTAAAATATGCCTAATATAGATATTGGAAACATATTTTTCAGATGTATATTTTCTTACAGGAAGGTATTAAAATGTAAGGCAGTTTTGGATTTACTGGAGCAAAGTCAGAAGTGTCATTACCTGTGTCACACCATGCTGTTGGATGGAAACATGTTAAGGATTTTTGGATGCTTGGATTTCAGTGAATTCTTTTCAGCTAGAGCATCTTGTTTGTTAGAATTTGAATGAAGGAAGGAGGATTGTGGGAAGGCTGTTCTACCAAGGACAAGGTACAGATCATTGTGGCACTCTCCATGGATTAATCCATTAGTCTCTATTCTTTGTGTTTCCAGAACATGAATGCTGTGATCCATTTTAATGAGGATTGTGTTTCAAGCACTATCTATCTGACACGAATTTTTGGCGTGGTAAGAGTCCACATGTCGCTTGTGTTCAGCAAGATCTCTTCCATTTTAGCAATAGCTACATTCAGAATCTGTGGCCCATCTTAATTTGAATTCAAAGCTGAGGGGTAGGTCCTGATCAAAATTAAATTGCTTTTCTGAATGAATGGCAATTGTAACCATATCATTTAGTCCTGAAATTGGCTGGTTCATTCAGAGAAATTAAGGCTTAAAAGAGGCATCTGTAGAATCACTCCAGAAAACTGAAATCCTCCCTCTGGGGGAAAAAAATAGTTAAAGCATTGATGGCAAGATAATGAAATAAATATAAAAACCATTTCTGATTTGAAATTAGATTTGCTTGTTTTGATCTAGAAAGCTGGTTTGTCTTACAACCTTTTCTACATGAACGCTGTCTTGGGCTATTTTTCTGCTCACATAGAGCAGCACAATAATATCCAGGCAATTAAAATGTTCCTAATTTATTCTCAGTGATATATTTTGAAAATTAGCTTCTTTCTCATATGTGGCAAACTGAGTCATAGAGAAATAGAATGTCCTGGTCACAGCTGTATTAGATTTGTAGAAGAACTGGAAATTGAGTGCAGATCTCCTGAAGCCTGGTGTGTGAGTCTTGATGTGTGAAAAATAAAACATAATTCAAAACCAAGGGGGCTGCTAAAAAAGAAAATTGGATTGTAACCTCTGTCCTGACTCTTCCCACTTGCTGCTCCTAATCCTAATTTCCACCCTCTCTCCTAATCCAGGAGTCAGCATGAACACAAGAAGGGCCATCATTTTTGTTGAGGTGTTTTGAGCACCATAAATAATTCAGAACTTTATTTCTATGTTGCTCATGCACAGTCATCACTTGGGAACCACTAAAAATAATAGTGAGGGTGATGATTAGCTTCTGGCGTGACTGCATGAATTGTGATGAGGTTTGACTGGGTTCTAGATGCCAGCAAATGTTTACAAATGTAGCCCTGGAACTGTGTTTTCTCCATGTGGTTATTTTCCAGTATATCCTGAACTCCTGCCCACATAATGGTTGTATTGTCTTTGAAGGATGGAATTCTGCCCTGCTGTGCTGTGGCTGCAGTGAGACAAGTACAGAGCTGTTCTGCACCCTGCTACTTCTGTCTGATTGTTCCTACACTGGTTCAGAAAATTAGGGTTTTAAACAGACAGACCTATGAGATGTGTCTGTGCTTGGATGAAACACCCATGTGAAGGACTGGGAAGAGATGCACAGTTCATGTCTGCAGCTCTGCTTTGAAAGGTGCTCTTTGTCAGGATGAACTGGGCACAGGTTGGGGTGTCCTGCCCTGGATGAGAGCAGGGCCACTGCTGCTTAATAATGAGTGCTGGTTCCTGATTAAACACTGCTATTTAATAAGGAGTGCTGGTTCCTGATTAAACACTGCTGTTTAATAACGAGTGCTCATTCCCTCGGCACAGGGAGCTGGTGTGGCTCAGGGATGGGGTAGCACAGCCTCTGGGCATTACCCAGGAGCTCTCATTTTTCCTCATGGAAGTGGTGCTTTTGCATCTCAGACCATGTTTGGTTTTAGTTGGTTGGCCATGGAAAACCACAGTTTGGTTTTAGTTGGTTGGCCATGGAAAACCACAGTTCTCAGGAGAGCTTTAATGCAAGAGAAAAGCCTTTGGGAGGGCAAGGTAACAATGTGAGGACTGTAAAACTTGCATGTGTTTGGTAACTAACCTCAGCACACAGTCTGGGGGAGGCTTGTGGAAGGAAATTGGGACACACCTTGCAGATGGCAAACTTCAGCCAAGGCAGCTCCTGAAGCCAGGCTGCTGCAGAATGAAGCCCTCAAGGTCGTGTCAAAGACATGTGAAAGTGCATGGGAATAAACCCAAAGTGCAGGCTGAAAGGTTGTGCAGAAAGCTCCAGTTGTGTAAGAAGCCCAAGATGATGTGATACTTCCCATGAAGAAGAAAACCCTTGTTAGTGAGAGCAAAGCTTTCAAAATAATCTCTCCCTCTCTGCCTTTCCTCTCCTTTCTGCTCTCATTGCAAGAGCCATTAGATCATCTGTTACCCACTGGCTTCACACTGCTGCAGGGATCCCTGTGAGGAAGGGCAGACTTTCCCACAGCAATTCCAGAGGGCTTAGCAGAGCTTGCTCACTCTGATGCTTTTCTTCAAGTTTTTCTCTCTCTCCCTGTGGCAGTCCTTTGCCTGGTGCTCTTGCAGAGACAGCCTGCTCTTAATACATTTACTGATTTCCAGCTTTTCCACTGGCAGCACATATTCAATCAGAATTTCCTATTATTACTGGAATATGATAATAGCCCTTTGCACAGGCTTGCAAAACTTGCTGTAGCAGCTTGCATGCTGCTACCTAAAATCTCTAAACTTTTATGTACAGTCTAACCAAGAAGGATGATAGATGCCTCCACCCTCAGAGCTTTTAAAGGCTGGGATGAAGAAACATCTGCTAGGAATAGATTTGAGGGGTTGAGGACATGTATGAGATGACTTCTCAAGCACTAGTGTTCCTTCAGAGGGGAACAAAGGAGGGACCATGGTGTGGGTGGTGTGCATGGGTTTCTGTCACCTCCTTGTGTCACTGTGCCAAGGAGAGGAGCCATTCCCTCTACTCCTGTTGCACACCAGCTCCCAGCTTTTCTCCCCTGCCCTGACTGAAGATGCAAATAAATCCAAGCAACCTCCTGATCACCAAAGCCAGCCTTTCACCGGGGACAGCAGTGTCATGCTGTCTGCACATTGATGCTCCTTTGTGTCTGCTGGCACTTCCCCAGTGGCCCTGCTCTGTCTGGGAGAACTGGTTGTGTTTGTCCAGCACTGCTCCTGTCCTCAGCAGATCCTCTCCCTGCCAAGGAGGAGGCTGGGCTATTGTCTTCCTTCACTGCCCAGCTCCTCAGGCAGAGAGCAGCTGTGGGCTGGGGTGATGATGCACAGGCATGCAGCAAATGTAGAATTGGCTTGGGCAGCCTCCAGACAGGTGGGACAGGCCTGGGACTGGTGGGGCAGTCAGAGCCCTCTGTGGGGTCTGCCAGAGCCCTGCTGCTAGGAGGGAGCAGGGGCTTGGAAGGGTGAGTGAGTGGGAGCAGAGGAATTGGGAATATCCTTTCATGGATTTAATTTCATGAGGAAATTACAGGCAGCAGTGTCTTAGCCAAAATAAACAGAGGCAGGACAAGAGAAGGCTGTGCAGGATGCTCAGGGACACAGGAACCAAGTGTAGTTACCATCCTGCTAAAACCAGCAGCAGGTACAGCCCCTTCTGGATGTGTGCTGGGATGGGCTGGGGGCATTTCAGAGACCAGGCATGGCTGTGTGAGGCTGCAGGGAGGGCTGGGAACATGGGCTCTGTTAGTTTTTGTGCTCTGCTAACTGTCCATCCTAACCAAACACTGAGATGGGAAAGGGAATCCTGTAAGTATTGGCAAAAATCTCTTCTGTGCTTGCCCTGGTGCCCTGAGCCATCTTGGTGTTAATGTTGCTGCCTTCAGCTGTGGCTCTCTTGGAGTTTAGGGCTATGGAATGCAGCATGGTTCATCTCAGGAGGAAAAAATGCATTATTGTCAGCCTGTTATTGATTTTGTTAATTATAGTAACTGATCTAGTATTAACTTTGCACTGGAGCTGTAAGTTGTGAGTTTGCAGCTAGGGAAAATGCTGACTCAAAGTTACAACCATGTGAAGCACTAATAACTGGATGGGGTTTTTATTTCTTAAGAGATCACCAGTGATTTGAATGGTGGTGACAAGTAACTGGTTCACCTGGCTGTGTTTGTGGAATAGCTGAAAAGCTAAAGCTATTCTAGAAAGTAAAGGGATTTCCCCTTAATGAATATTTTAGCAATTCAAGTGTAATTATTTGAACTTTCTAAATTGTAAATTATGCTGCTACAAATTCATCCTTTCTAGTTATGCAGGAGCTTTGTGGTGTTTTAGAGTGCATTAACTCCCTTGAAAATCCCTCACTCATTCCTGTGCAATTTATTCTCCTGTTCTCTGTAATGAGTTAATCTATTTTGAATGAAGTTGAGTTGCTTGCTGTATGACTACACAAAAAGCTGCTTCCAGTTCCCATATCAGCTGGCTGGCACAGCCCCACAGCCATTTCCAGAGCGCTATTGCTGCTTCGTGCTCAGGCTGCACAGGAGCTCGTGTGCAGGTTTTACCTCTCTGGGATTGCTGAGAACAAAGTCAGACAAACCTGACAGTTTGTCTTCAAAGCTGTGCCAGCTTGGGGTGTACAATTGCCTTTAAAATCCTTGCTGGATTTAGCATTTACCATTTACCTCTGCCCAGCCACAGAGCAGCTCCCACCACAGACCCAGAAGGGAGAGCTGCTCTGTAGATTCTACATGATTCAAGTCTAAGAAAATCTTTGCTATTGACATTTGGGGAGCAGAGGGGACTAATTCAGAGGTCACTGTCTAAAGCAAATCCAGACTCCTGGACAGGTGATGTATGTGCTGCATCCTTGATGTTCTTGTTATTGGGAAATGATGAGAAAGTGAGGTAAATGACACAGACCTGCTGTCCTACCTGCAAGGCATGTAGGGTGCTCAGAATATCTAAGGGTTTCTGCTAATGATAAGCCATCATTCTAAATGCTGCAAACAGCTGCAGGTGCTTTATTATTCCAGGCAAATCATTGCCTTCATTTGTTTCCATCAGAAACTGACTTAGAGAGCACATCTCTGAGGAAGGGAAATGAAATAAGTGACTCTTTTGACAAGAATTACATATTACTGCAGCTTGGGCATTATCAAGATCTGGTTTATCAGTGTAACAAGATCATGTGTTCTTAATATAAGACTGAGATATATTTAGTTTGGAGGAAGTATTTTTGAGAAACATGAAGAGGGAGAAGACAGTGATACAGGGGAAAAACTGGAAAACTTTACAGCAGAAAATTTTATGTATGAGAATAGTTCCTTGCTTTTGAAACTAGAAAATCAAATAACAGGCACATGGTTTGCTATCAGATACTTAAACTAGCACTTGGTCTGGCACATCTTCCATAAATTCCAGGTCAACAATTTGCAGAATTTGTGTTCAGCTCAGCCCTCGTTCGTGTGCTGAAGTGTTTTGCTCAGCCCTGGCCTGCAGTTTGATTTTTAGCTCTCATCTTTACCAGGTACCAAGTGCCTTGAATACCCTGGTGAATAGCAATTAATGACACTCAGCTACTTCAAATGCTGGGATAAATTGCAGCAGCTCCCAAAAGTGGCTATTAGAGCTAATCAGAAAATGCTGTACTTCCTGCAGAAAATGTCAACTTCTTGTTTTTGTAAACCAAAAGCAATCAGGAGAAGTTCTCCCTCCAAGAAAAGCTCCTTTAAAAGAAAACTGCACATGTCTAATAAATATTCGCTCTGGTCACAACCCCAGATTTCTGTCAGAATGGTTTTGGCCGGGTTTGATGGTTATTGCTGATACTGCCAAATACTGAGATCCAGTTGCAAGGAATTTTAATAGAGGCTCATTTTAAGAGCTGCATCCCCTCGAACTGACTCTGTGGTTAGGAATATTATGGCTGGTGAGATTTTGGGGTAAAGTATTGCAAAGCAGAGTATCAGTGTTTAAAAAGGATGACACCGAAAAAACCTCCTGAGGCTTAAAATTTATAACCATCTATGCCACAAGAGACTTGAGTCAAAGGCAATGTTTCAGTGCAAACAAATCAAATGTGATTTTTTTCTCTGAACTTGAACCAGATTTAGAATTTTTTTTTTCAGATCTGGCGTGAGTTTAGCCCTTATTTTGTTAAAATTGTGAAGTTAAGTGAGTTTAAAGATTTCCTGCCTGTGAATTTGGCATACAGAAGTGAAGTGCATTGGCAGGTGCTGCTGTTGGAACTCTGTTTCTGAAAAACACTGCAGCTTTTATTTTATATTAAAGGAGTTAAAATAAGTGTTGTTATTGTGTTAACAAATCTCTACAGCTGTTTCTGAAAACCAGTAATTTGCCATATTCTATTTCTATGGCATGTTTTTATTGCTACAGACTGGACATCCAGAAAGTATAATTTTAATCTTTTTTGTTATCATTAATATTGTTAATTACTTCTGGAATGATATTTAATTGCTAATGAGTTTTGCCTCAGTTAAATTTCTAGAGTGAGTTAGGTTAAATTTGCAAAAGGTGTAGTTGATAATAATTCAGCATCTTGAGAATGCTATTTTACAGCATTAAACAATGTTACACTGCATGCTATTGCAGAAATAAAATTATACACTTGAAAAATTAATCTGGGTAAGCCAGGTATTCATGATGCTTTCTGGAGTTATGTAAGAATGGAGTTTTAAAGGAGGTGTTTATTTCACCATTTTGTCTGACTATTTTCTAGGGACAAAACCAACATCTAAATGTTCATTTCAGCCAGTAAACAAATCCAGGAGTCTCAGATTTCACCTCTGGCTTAAGCTACAAGAGGCGTATTACTAGTGTAAATAGGAATGAAGTTCCACCTGTATTCTGTTGTGCTATTTGATATGTGATGTTTGAATTATTCGCTGTGCAATAAAAGCTTTAAAGGTTGATTTTTCAAAACAAATACCTCCACCAGTGACACTACCCTCACACACAGATCTGCTTGGCAGGAGGGCAGCAGCTTTAGTCCAAGTTTTTAATGACTATGCTCAACACTCACAAAAGCCAGAAGCTCTGAAAAGCAGTTGCCAGTGAACGACCCCATAAAGTGAGTGAGGAAAGGAGAGGGTCCCTGGAGGGGGTTCCAGCTCCAGGCAGCCCCACACCCACACCCCCTCAGCAGCTTGGAGAACCCAAATGCTCTTGTAGGAGGCAATTATCAGTCATTTTGGATAAGGCAGGGCAAGGCAGTGTGATTCTTTCTGCCAGCACTGGGCACTGGTTGCTTGCAGCCCTCTGGATGCTGTTTTATCCAACGTGGATGTTTATTTGGGGTTTATGTTCCCCCGATGCTTCCAGGTGTCACAGTGGAACCTCTGCTGTGTTTGCTTTTCAACAATGTTCTGGGGAGGGAAAAAAATTGAATTTTTGTGAGAAGGGAAGAAAGGGAGGTGGAACAGCTCAGAATCCCCTGTCCAAAACCTACCTATTTCCTACAGTGCCTTCAAACAAGCCTAATCAAATGAGCTTCTGTCCAGCTAGCTTCTGGCTAAACTGTGCAATGAAAATTTATGCACTCCCAATTTTGTCTTAGTTTTCTGTCCCTCTGATGTGTGTGTTGACCCTGATTGCAGAAAAGGGATTATATATTCCTTGGTGTTGACTGCATAGATCTTGTAAATAAAGCTTGTAGAATTATTGCTTCGACTGTTTGTTCCTTGTGAGATGTGGATGTGTTTTTGTGTTTAATCAGAGCATGCTCAGAAGCAGAAGCATGTTTCATAAATAATGGCTTTATCAAAATATAATGAATACAATTCTTCTGAATTCAGTGAATTTTGGATTAGGTCTGAAAAAATGGCACATAGAAAACATTGCCGAGAATTGATTTCAGTGTGTGCATTTCTCATTTCTTATTCACCTCAAGATATTGTGACATTTTGCACCTTCTCAGAACCAGGCACATCTGTAACTGTGCTGCTGGCTTTAAAATACAACTGAGAAGTCAAATGACTCGAAAATTTAGAGCAGAGGATTTAACATGGAAAGGCTGCTTCTCAACAGCAGTGCCTGCTTTGACATGGGGAACATTGGTCAGCCTCAAGGAATACTGTGCACCCTGTTTTCAGTTGCTTGAGATTTTGGCAGACTTTTCCAGCTGGAGAAAGTTAATTATTTGTCAGCCTGGACTCAAGTTTCCTGTGGAAGTTACCCAGAAATCCTAGTGAGAAACAGGTTTTCTTCTTAGAGTCCAAACTGAAGGCTCCTGTGAAGGTCTGGTGGAGCCCTTTTGTTTGACCAATGTTGTGCCCTCATTGCAGTGATGCTGTAGTCTCATGGAGAATAAGAGTGTGTGATTCTACTATAAATATTTTCAGGCTTAGGAGGATAGGGCAGGGATTTCTGGCCATTTCTTTGAGTGTATTGGTGGAACACATGAACTTCAGCAACAAAATCCAGCCTAAAGTACTTCCAACTAGATTACAGCCTGGTGGAATATGCTTTAGCATATTACTTTTAGAAGTGTTAGCAGCACATGCAGCATCCCTGTTAGTAGTTTTTAATTTTAAAATAGTCAGTTTAGCTTTACAGGAATTAAACTTCCTTAAAATACTGCTGCCTGGTGTTCAGGATATGAAACACTGTCCTGTACAATGTATTTTATTTCATTCCTGCTGGTCACTAAGGAAACTGCTCAGAAATCACTGCCTCTTCCCAGGCAGTTTCCTGTTCAGAGTAGACATGTTTGGAAATATGTAGGATCTTGGTGCCCATCAGGTCTGTTTGAAATGGCAGCTCAGAATACTGAGTTGATCCATGGCATGTGATGAGTGCAGAGGTGATAAATCCATCAGCTCCCACCACTGGGGTGTGAGGGGCTTGCTCCATGTTCTGGTGCTCCAGTTCTCCCCCATGTTGTGCTGGCTGCATTTTATTCTTTCTATTTCTCACACTCTTGAGTCTTAACAATTTCTCTAAACAAGTGGATTTATTCCCAGTGTGTACATTACATGAAACTATTGTTTTGCTTTCTCAACAAAGAGTAGGCTGATGTTCTGAATTCAGCAAATAAGGCAGCTTTTTAATGTGAAGAGTGTCGAGCTACCCAAAGATTCCATGTGTGAATGGAAAGGAAGCCTTGATCTCCCTTCCAAGGGCAACACATACTCCTTTTTTTTAGGAAATTACCACAGCTGCACTAAACCTGATCCAACTGAAATCAGTGGAAGTTTTGCTATTGGATTTGCCAGCCACTCCTTTCTTTTCTTTATTTTACATCTAGGATACAGTAGACAGAAAACTTTGGGGTATGAAATCCAGAAGTTTTTCCTTTTGCTAGGGAGAGTGTGCATTTATTTATGCCTCAGATTAAAAATGTCATGGCAAAGCACTGCCTCAATCAACACTTTTAATGATATGTGATTATTCATAGCTTTTTGAAAATGTCATAAGTAGTTCCACTTCACATGCTAACATATGCTTTCTAAACAAACACTGATGAGTTATCTTGGTATCCAGTTTCTTACAGTAGAGTTACAGGTTCCTGAGTAAAGATGGAAACAATATTTAAGGTATGGAGGAAAGTGTAAGTGTAAAGCAATTAATCAGTAAATAAATGCAGATGTCTAGTGTTCAAAGCTGTTGTCCCAGGATTTTACCTATACTGTTTAAACTACTCTGATCTGAAAAATGTCTATTTGCCTTTCAGTATGAAATGCAGTATAGATTTTTAAGCATAACAGGTCTCCCTCCTAAAATGTTCAACAGACTGAACACTGGCAAAAATGCTGTGTTAAAATAAATGATACCCGAAATAAATGTAGGGTCTAAAGGGAAGATGTGGTTATCCCTGGCAGTGGTATGAGTTACCTTAAGCTGTGTGCCAGTGATGTCAAGCAATACTGCTTACATCATTCTCAGATTTTTATAACACCAACTGTCATCTCTGAGCTAAAGATTACTCCTGTCATCTGCTATATTTAATAAAGGAGGGTGACAGCAGTCAGACTGCAACAGAATGATGAGCTGGGAGGGAGAGATACTGCTGGAAATCATCTGTGTGGCAGTGACACTTTAACCCTTTTTGTCTGGAGGATGCCCTGCTGGAGAGGGAGACAAGCAGGTGGGAGGGATGCAGGGCTGCGCGGTCACTTCTGAAGAGCTCCATAATTCCACCTCCTGGGAGCTGAGGATGATGAATTAAATGTCACCAGTTGCAGGAATAGGCAGTCAGGAGTGCCAAAAAGAGTTGCTGAATGATCTAATAACTCCTGAGGTGCCACAGGAGCCTGAGCATCACACTGCACCCTGGCCTGGGCCATGTCGAGATCACCTGTTGCTAAATGTGTAGGAGGGAAAATTTAATCTCTTACTTGGTCAAATATTCTGCTGCATGCTTCAGGGAGCATCAGAATTTCTAAACAGCCTGGTTTGGACCAGAGTTTTTTTCTGGTTGCTGTACATACGTCATCTTCACGTGCTTGACTTGCACAGTATCTTCTTCCTTGTGGGATTGGAACTTGCTGTGTTTAGTGATGATGGAGCTGAAATGCTTTTTTTGTGTAGCACAAATAATAAACACAGAAGCAGCCTCAACAGCCTTTAGGGCAGTTGTACTGTATCACAGCTATATTGTTTATATTAAAATCTGAGTGCTTGCTGCAGGGATAACATTCCAGAACAACCCTGTGGAAAATACCTCTCCTCATCTCTCATCACAGTAAACTGTAGTAAGAGAAAGTGTCTCCATTTGATGAAAAAATATCTTGCAAGCCCAAAGAAGAGGTAAAAATACACTACCAGCAGTTGTATAGACTCCAATTAGATTTCCTGGGGAAAAAGTATAGGTGAGAGTGCACTGGCATTTGGAGAGCAGGATTTTGCATGTGCCAACTCAATACTGTTAGAAAGCATGGACAGTTGTTGCTGGAAAGCTACAGGGAGGAAAATATCCCTGATGTTGAAGGTGTTTATAAACAGTGTGACTGCCTGCAGTCAATGCACCCAGCCCCTGAGAATGACCCTGTGTGCTTCAGCCTAATTAAATACAATGGTGTCATTTTTATATTTTCAGTGCAGGTTCTGCTAAGGAGTCTTGTGACAACTATTGTGGTGTAAGGGTTAGGTGTTTAGATGGGGGGAAAATACAGATGCAAGCTTTAGTTACATAAGCCTTTAGAAAGGTTATGTTTCATTGCTTTTCACATTTCATCTAGTTCTTACTGGGGAAACGCTGTACTATAGAAAAATCATTATGCAGATCAAGAAACATGAGCATGTTGCTACCACGGGAGGAAAAAATATAAATAATTAAATCTTGTGCCACCTCTTTCACAGCCCTAATCTCATTAATATAAAGCAATTTTAGAGATGGAGAAGAGCCGATAACAGCATTGGACTCGTAAGATATTTCTGTTTTCCATCCATCAGGCAGGTAATTGTGGGAGTTATGACTTTGTTAGGCAGAAATGTACAGCTCTAAAGAACCGATAACTGAGCAGCTCTGCTCAGCAGACAATGGAGCAGCATCCAGTAATTGAATACATCAATAAGCTTTCACATCTCGTATAACTTCAGTGCCCTGGACAGGATAGCATTAGACATAATCATATTTTGATCAGGAGAAAATAGGAGTTGGATGAAATAATATCAATTTTATTTACAGGGCAGAGAAGAAGCCATCCAGTCGGTGACAGAAAAATGATTTTTTTTTTTTTTTTTTATCTGGCTTTGATCTGGCTCTGGGCTTTGATTTGGTGGCAAATGGGTCTATAACTCATTTAGACCAGCTGCCAGGCTTTTTCAAAGCACAGAACATTAAGCAGAATCCTGCTTCAAGGAATAAATACACAATCAACATAATAAATGGTGACAAAACAGCCCCAGCTCATTCTTTACAGTTTGAAGTTGCTACAGCCTACATGAAACACTATGGATACTCAGCTCAAATAGTGCTTATTGATTTGTGGCATTCTTGGGCCAAAGAGCATTCCTTGTGTAAAATGCTAGAATGAGAGTTCAAGGGGGCTTGATGGGGTTGGGGAGTGCCTTTGTGTGAATTTTATTTGCAATAACACTTGCAGAGCGTGGCAGAAGAGGAGGGATCACTGGGGGAGGGTGGAAGATGGGTCACAGTGAGGCCACAGCCTGTGAGCCTGGCCAGGGCTGTCAGAGGAGATGGGCAGAGCAGGGTGGCACAGGGGGAAGCCCATGACACCTGTGTTCCAGTGGGGTTGGGGTGGAACAGAGCAGGAGAGCTGCTGTCTGCTGGCAGAAGGTCCCGAGTGTTCTGTCCCTTGCAGGAGGAAGGGCAGAGCAGGCTGGATCCTCCTTGCCAGAGCCTGGCAGTTCTGGGAAGCTGGGCTGGCTCCCTGCTGGCCTGGGGTGCAATGATTGCAGAAGGCTTTGAACCCCTTATTCCATGCAGAGCTGTGGGTCTTTCAGCTGCATTTTGTGTGGAAAAGTGTATTTTTGAGCCCAGCCTACCCTTCAAGCCTCACTGCTCTCCCCCACCCCTGCTCAGAGAGGTGCGTGCTCTCCTCAAGACTCTTGGAGTCTCCTTCTTACATAACGCTGCACTTCACTGAGGGCTGCCTTGTGCACTCCTGTGTGGGTAAAACAAATGTTGTCACGATGCTGCTTTACAGGGGCTGACAGCCCTGCCTGCCCTGCTGGGGAGGAAAAGGCTGGGGTTTAGCTGTGGAGAGGATCAAAGGCTCCAGAAGTGGTTTTCAGGCTGGAAGAGAGATACTGAGCAAAGCTTTTTCTGACGTGGTCAGGGGATGTGCATTTTATACACAAGGGTTCATAAATTACAGATTTATTTCTATTTTTCTTCCATTTATCTTTTATTCTCTGCTAAAACTAAGCAGTGGGGTTTGCAGGAGGCAGCAGCTGGAAGATGGAATCAGGCAAATGCTAAGAAGGAAAGCACACTTTTAATCTGAGTTGGAATATCCCTGATAACAAGCTTTCAAGTGAAACAATAGAATTCTGTGGTTTCCAGTCAAAACAGAGACAAAAAGGTTTTATCCTAGCACAGGTTGTGCCCTTAAGTCAGAGCACTTCATTAGGATCATAAGCAAGAATTCAAAGTGAAGTTTGATGGCTTATGTTACATAGGTCTGACCAGAGGATCCTCTTAAAACATGGTTTTCTATATTAAAGCATATTTAATGATGTAAATATAATATCATGGTTATTTGTTCCTCTTCTTTAGAGCTACAATAATTGGACCATATCCATTTTCTCTCTTTCCTGCTCTCATCTCAGTTTCATTCTAGTCTGAGATGTGGATCATTATGCTATGGTACAGACTATTTGCCTTGGCAGATTCTAGGGAGAAAATAGTTCAATTACTCGAGCTGTTTTGGATAGGCAGGATAAATTTCTACGAAATCTTTTTCGCAGTTCCTGATTTTTTTATCATTAAGGAGCTTGCTCTGAAATAGTTGGCAAGAGACAAATCAGGGTTTAAATTTGGGAAAAATAATGGAGATTCTTCTGCTCCAAGTGAAACTATTCAAGTAATGTATTTTTTAGCATGGCTATTCCTCTTATTTCTGTGAATTAGGTGTCTGGGGGTGACAAGCTTTGGAGGTGGAGTTTACTGTCCCTACAGCCACTTGACCACTTCAGAGAAAACTCTCACCCACTATGTAAAAGGTCTAAAAATGGAATGTAGGGCTCCTATGAGTTGCTGAGTGGTAGGAGAATTACTTTTCTAGTTGAGGTTTCCTGCCTCTTTTGGGCTAGATTGTGGCCTTCTGTTATATAAGGGGTGAAAAATGAAGATTTTACAGACACACATGTGCACACACTCCCCCATTTGAAAGAAAATTACTCCAAAATGTTTTCCTGGAGCCCCAAAGCAATTGCAAAACTAAGAGAGCACTTCATTTCAGTGAGCACCAGCAAAGAGCATCTTGGGCACCATGCTATGATCTGTAAAAGCACTCATTGAAACAGATGAAATGCATCAAGTCCATTGAGATCAATGGGTCTGAGATGTCCTTCCTTCTGCTGGTGGGTGTTCCAATGCAAGAATAACTGATTAGATCCCTAACCTGATGTGTTACTGCTTAAACCATAATGTATGAGCTGCCTCAAGCTCCTGAGGTCACATCAGCAGAGGTGTTATTGTGAAAAAATCAGATTTTTGGAAGCACAGTGTGAGCAGGTGAGAAAAACTTGACTTTTGAGAGTCTTATTAGCAGGAGTGTATTTTAGCTGTGCGTGCTCAAAAGCAATGTACCATCACACCAGGGCTTCTGGATTCAGTCATTATTCATCTAAAATTTTGCTTTTATCAATAAAACTTTTCTCAACACTTTGTGTTCACTCCTTGCATTTAAAATACGAAGATACAGCAAAATCATTGTTTCAGGTTTTCTACCTCTCAGGATGTTCCTTCATCTCATTAATCTGTGCAACAGGTTGATTGGCTTCAGAATGTCCTGGGGAATAAAAAAGAAATGTCAGCTGTGTTATGGTGTGAGGGAGAGCTGCCTGGTGAGAGACAGATCACAGTCATTTATGCAAAGTCTGGTGTTCCTGCAGCTCCCTCACACTGCAGTGTGAGCTCTGGGCTGCCACAAAAGGGAAAGACTTGATCTCAGCTAGAAATCCTACGCCTTACTTGAATTTGGCCTTATTTTAAGGATTCTTAAAATTTGTCTGCCACCACATGCATCTGAGTTTGGAAAAGGATCAGGGTGGTTTGGGTGCTGTGAGCCAGCAAAGTGGTCTGGGCATGGAACTGGGCTGTGAGCAGAAGGAATTGGGCACTCCAAAACACCCCAAAAAGGTGAGTTTTCTCCTCATTGCCACATTGGCCTCTCACACCCAGACCTAGGAATTCCCTTGAGGTGTTGGGTTAAATTGTGAATTTGCAGTTGGGGTCCTGGAGACTCCTGCCTCCCTCTAGGAGTGATTCCAGGCTGGGTGCAGCTGCAAGGGACGTTGTTGAGTTGGAGGCATGAGCAGGGCAGGGTGTCTGTGAGGGTCTGTGAGGTGTCCTCAGCCCTGGTGGGATTGTTGGGGTGTCCTGTGAAGGGCCAAGAGTTGAACTTGGATGATCTTTGTGGGTCCTTTCCAGCTCAGGATATTCTGATTTTGCTTTTCCCTGAGTCATCAGCCAAGTCATGCTCAGCCATCAGTGACTGACACAGCCAGACACAAATATTTAATATTCACCTACCTTGGAGCTGCTAATAGCCAAAATTAAATAACATCAAATTAAATAAGGCAAACAATCCCTGCAAAAAAAAATTACCTTTAAATAAACTTCAGAGGCTTTTTTTTTTCATTTATGTATTTTTCTTAAATAATGGGAAAATCAAGGTGTGTGGTTGAAAAGCTGGATTGTAGCTCAGATAATGACAAAATTTCTGATCATTTCTATAATGTAATGAACATGCTTTCTGAAATGACAGTTTATATGCTGAGTTCAAAATGGCTTGAAATTAAAATTTAAAATAGGACATTAAGTCAGGAAATAAATCTGAAAAATGGTAATAGCCATACTGTATTGAAAGTGGCTAAGAAATCACATAGCTGTGGACATAATTAATAGTTCTAATAGCTGCATTAATAGAGGTTTCATGCTAAATATTACCCTGATGTTTACTTTCTCACTTCTTTAGCAATGTGCATTATTAAGGCACTAGCCTTTATTCTAGTTTTAGGTAGTTCAATGCATAAATCAGCACAACTTTAAAATTCCTTTTGGTTGAAATTATCATAGTATGGCAGTTCAATGACCAGCTTTGCTTAGAGATTTATTCTCTTGGATTAGTTTCATGTTATAGATTTCTCTATAGTGGCTACAAATTTTTTCCCAATGGAGTAAATAAGCTTGAATGAACTGGGTGGGTTTTTAGTTTGATGGGGAATTTAATCTCATTTCTGTCTGCACTAGATGACAGAAGTGCACTTAAGATACTGGTTCAATTTAGTCTACAAGTGCTTTAGACTGGAGAATAATCTGTAATTAACTGAGTATTTTACTAACTTTCTACTTAGCCATTAGTCTAAAGGGTTCATTTTAGTAAACTGAAGAATGTAAGGATGCTTGTAAATAAAAATCCACTTAAAATCTTCTTCTAGAACTACCCTTATTACTCATTTCCACAATGGCTTTGTTTGAGAATTTTTTCCCTTTCATTTCTTCTCTTGATCTTGTTGACTGCAGAAAATAAAAAAGAGACAAAAATCCAGACCCCCCCTTTAGGAGAAAGTAGGCAAAACCCCTTTTTTTGAAAGAGCAGACCTTGCAGCTTTTCAAACCTCCTATGATTTGGAATTTTGAAAGATATTTATATACATTTATTTATTTATATTTATAAATAAATAATAGGCAAAGGGGGGGAACCTGCTGACGGGGATTGTGCTCTGTTCTCTATAAGCAAAGAACACTTGGGCTTGGTAAAATCAGGGGAAGATTTTCAAAGGAAATGTTGCCTAGGGTTTTAGAAGCCACAGAATTCTCAAGGAGTATTTAGAACAGGAAAAAAAAAAGTATAATTCTGTGCTTACTTCTTAAGTATTTGCTGGGGAAGAAAAACAAGAAACAAAGTTAAATAGGAGTTATAATCTTCCTCATTGCTCTGTAAGTGGTCAAGTAACCACCAGCCACAGAAATGCAGGGAAGCTTCTGCTAAGACACCCCTGGAAAATGAGCCTCTTCTGTCCCCTGATATTAAAAAGCTAAAGATGTTAGCTTTTATTAGCTGCTAAAAGATATTAATGAATTTCTCTATATCACAGAATCACACAATCATTAAGGTTGGAAAAGACCTCCAAGATCTTCAAGTCCAAATTTGACTGAGTGCCACCATGGTAACTAAACCATCTTGTGAAGTCCTGCATCTGCCTGGGGGATGTTAGGAGTTTTTAACACTTCCAGGCAAGATATATGTTATGTTGTGCCACCTGAGAGGGAAAAGTGCTTTTCAGTGTGTGGGTTTGCCTTTTGAGGCACCAGAACTGTAACTTGCTTCCTTCCAGTTTAACTGCTGTTTATGCACACAGTTAAAAATAAAAGCAAGCACCTGTCTATTATTTTTAATTACATTTTTCCAGACCTGGAACAGAAAAGTAAGATATCCAACCATTTTGACCCTGATGTTAATTGCTTTGAATAAAAAAATACACCACCTGTCAACTGTAGCAGCAAACATATGCTCAGTACAATAGCGTGCAAACCAAGTGCTACACAGCTCATCTTCAAAAATTATCCCTTATGATTAATCTTCCTCTAATGGACATACAGTAAAAATTGCCACAGAAAATTGTTTGAGTTTTCAGAAGAATGTATTTGCTATCTGGTGTGGAAAATGCATTCTCCATACACAAGCAGTCCTCAAATTATCTCTGTGCATGTGAGCTGGGAAAAGAAATGTTGTCTTGTTTTAGTGGTGAAAAGCTTGTTTGCTGGGATTAAAACTTTGCCTCTTTCCATAAGTGGGAATAATTGGCAAGGATGTCTGTGAAGCCATGATTTCAGTCCTCTCCAAAATCCCTCTAAAGTGGTTCCCTTTATTTACCTCTTTACCCAGAGGCTTGGAATAAAACACCTTCATTGCATTCATGTGACTAGATAATATCTAGAAGCATGTGTGCCAGGTAGGTTAGCTGCCTCTGGGAGGGAAAAGCAGGGTTCAGTTCCCACATGCACAGCCAGGGTGTTTTGGCCAGAGGTGAATTACTTCAGACATGTCTTTCTCCTTCAGCAGCAAGGGTGAAACCTGACAGAGAAACTGCCTTTCCTGGAGTGCATTAAATACAAGATCATCACTTTAAGAAATGAAACTTGCAGCGTAAAGACATTTTTCTTGGCCTTTATTGTCCCAGTTTGTGAGGCTGAGTAGAGAAAGGGCAAACAGGGAACAGCAGTAATGCGGGAAGTAGAATAGCAAATTAAAAAAAAAAAAAGCCTAGATTGTCTGGTCTTAAAGACTGCACTAACTTATATGCTACTATAGCACAGAGTGCATTGGGATTTAGGTATTGATTTAAGGGATCTTTTGATTCCTGAATGCTCTTATGATAACACGGCATTTAAAGTTTATTTTGTTCACGTTGCCATCAGTAACAGATCTGTCCTTTGTAGTGATGCTCTGAGAAAGCATCTGAGTTTTTGCAGAAGCATCCAGCCCCAGCAGATACAAGTGTGGCTGGGAAAAGGGACTTTTCCTCTCTGAAGGGGGGGATTGTGTCACTGGTGGTGGCCAGGGGAGGTGGCTGCAGGGGCACCTTTGGTGAATCGTGGCCCTGGGGACTGGAGCCTGACTGGCCTCTTGCAGCAGTGTAAGAGGGGGTGTGTGACAGCAATCAGCTGGGCTGCACTCCCAGAGATTATTTCCAGCAGCATTGAGGGAATGTTTCATTGGTAGTAAACAGCAGCTCTACTGCCTGGGAAGTGTTGTGTTGATTAGGGAACGAAAGCAAGAGTTTGTCTGGCAAATACACCTGAATTCTGAGCACTGATGCAACATGAATCCTAAAATTCATGGTTTTTGATCAGTTAAGACGTTTTTGAGTAGCATTTGTTGATGGACACCAGCAGCACGTGCAGGAAAGCATTGCGTGGGCAAAAAAGACATCTTGGTTTGATATTGATCAAGGTACATCTTGTGTAGCAAATACTGAAACATAAGGTGTTATTCAAGCTTCAAAGCAAACAGCAGCCAAGTTCATGCTTTATTCAGCATCATAAGCTGCATTTTTCAAAGTCCTAATTATGTTTCTTGTGGTATTTCTTGCACTGAAGCTTTGGGAGGAGCTGACTCCAGGTACCCACAGCTGTCACCACAGCTCAGTTCTAATGTGATGATCTGCATCCTGGTAATGGCATGATCTGAAGCTATCTCACACTGCTGCATTTTACAGCTCAGTTGAAGTGCCCACTAAGAAATTCATAAAGCATCTTGTCCACATTTACTCTCAGGTTAATGGAAATTTCTCTATAATGCAGTAGAAACCCTCAATGTTATCCTTTACTTAACACATTCCTTGCAGGGATGTTCTCTAGGTGTTAATGTGTGTGAGCCAAGGGGAGGTGAATTCAGTTTCTGTAGACATCAGCTAATTCCCTTTTTTCTTTCCTGCTTTTTTTTTTTCTTTGGCATGTTTTTCATAGATTTTTCCAAGAGAAAAATATGGAACTTGCAATACCCTTGGTCCCAACCCCTTGTCCCAGCCCATCTACCTTCAGAGCCCTGCATGCACACAGTTTATATTTTGTTAATCACTTTGTAACAAGAAGTACTTAAAGGCTTGGATCAGTCAATTCATGCCTTTATTCCAAAACCAGAAAAAAAAATCCAGACTGGGTTAGATACATATTGCTGTGCATAACTGTGTGATCTGTTTGACTGTGATGTTGTTTGAGACAAACTAATTCCCTCTCCTAAAATTTAACCCCAGAAAATGCCTCATGATACTGGGACAAGTTATGTTCTGCTTATGGCATAGAATTAAAGGAGGCATGACTTCAATTGTCCCTGTTTGCCATCTGAGCTTTAGAAAACCTGTCTGTACCACATGTTGGAAACCTGGGAGAAGGCACTGAAATCCCTTAATCCTGGATTAAGCATCCTGTGTATCTCTAGGATGACATCCCACGTTAACATTGCAGTTGTGAGCCCTGTGAGCTTTCCCCTGAGGAAAGCACTTGGCACTGTCTGTTCATGCAATTGTCCACAACTGTATTTAAATGTCCTTTTTGAAGCTGCCCTGTGTCTGTTGGCAGACTCAGGAAACCCCCTGGCATCTGTGGCTTGCACAGTTTCCTGCAATTGCAGTATATTTGTGGAATTTACCTTCATCCCCTTGATCCCAAGCATGATCACCTGAAATGTACTAATAAAATACTTATTGCAACAAACAATACCTGGCTCAACAAAAAATGTTCTGCTGGATGGTGCTGTCCCATTTTTCCAGCTCATCCTGTTGTGTGCCCAGGTTTTCAGTTTGTGCTTCCTCTGGTCTGCAGCCTTGGCTTTACCACTGGTACAGTCTCATCAACTAGAAATTTTTACTTATTACATGGTTCACATGCAAATGTGCTAAGAGAAAGGCTGGGAGAGAGCACAACCCATGGGCTGCTGGGGAATATAAAGCTTTTTTCAGAGCAGCAGGAGCAGCTTGCCAGCCTCCCAAGCAAAGACAGCAGAGTTACAATGAGGTCCCAGCCTTAACAAAGCTTTGAAGGCTTCTCTTCAAATTCTTCACCTTCCATGCTTCTGCCTTCCTTTGAGATATGAATAATTCTTTATCATGGACAACAGCTCTGTTTTCTGAGAAAACATTATATGATGTCTGCCTCTTCCAGAAATAGCACATTTCTGTAAGAGGTCTTGCATAAATAAGGATGGGTTTTTTTCCTTGCCACTGAAATGCTGATTTACTGATGCTGAAAGCATCCTTCTTGAAAACAGCTAATTTCAGTAATATTTCACAGTGTCAGGTGCACAAGTAAAAGGGAATCATCACATTAGACATTAGCAGTAGGTATTTTATTGCTTATGCCTCCTGTAAAATCAGACTCATGTTTTGCTCAGCACAGAAGAGGCATCTCCTTGCAGAGAGCTATTGATTAATGGTCTGCTAGGCTGCCATTTACAGGTGGTAACTTCACTGCTGCTATCGTGGCTGGATTTGCTTTTGGAATGTAATTAAAGGGAAAATAAAATATTACTGGAGACGTTACTGAAGCGATGGCATTTTCCACACTCTCCTTTCAAACCTGTGATAATTAATTGATGTCTCATTATTAGATTATTATGAAAGATGGACTGAATACGAATTGCAACTGAACCTGGAGCATCTTCAGCTAACACACTAGTTCAATGGTTCATAAACCAGCTGTGTAATTATCTTAACATGACAGATAATAAATATATATAGTGTGGCTCATTCCTGTCAAAGGTGATCACACAAGCAAGCTTTGGAAGAGAGGAATTTTTTTTGACTACTTTTTCTAAAAAAGTTATCACTTCTTCTTGCTTTTGTGCAAGTTGCAGGGTATAATACCATGAACTTAAGTGGGAGATATGTTTCCAAAGCATATTCAGAAATTAGCTATTTGCATTCAAACTCAATGCACTTATTTTTCTGCTGCTATTTTGTAAGTTCATGTCAAAACTTTATATTTGATTTACCTGTATAAATCTCTGAAAAGCAGAATCACAAGAGTCAGGAAAGGCATCTTTAAAGGACTTCCTATGGTGACTGTTGCTAAGGAAACCTTCATATTGCACCAGGTTTTGAAATGCCTGTAGCATCTGAAATACACAGCTGAATCTCATATATCCAGATCCAAATTAAGGGTGACAGGTAAGGGGGTATAAGTCACTGTGTGTCCCAGTTATGGAGAAATAACAGATAGGAGCTGGATGCAAAAAATACCCAGGGATTCATGATTTGAGGTAGTAGATGCTGTGTGCTCCTGAGATTCTGAGCTTGTGAGCAGAGGCAAGCTGCTGAAGTGTACAGATGATGGATCAGCCTAGACAGGAGTGACTAGCTGGGGGTCATATCAACATCTGGGTACAAAGGGAGTTCAACTGCAGATTAGTGCATGTTATTAATTAATGTTGTACTCCAATTATGCGAGGGAGCTGTGGAAGGTTCCCAGAGTGGGGCAATTTGCACAGATGCTACAACTGATGTCACGTGTTTTGGCCAGGGGCAGCCCCTTGATACTTGAACTGGTCTTTCCTCCCCCCTCTTCCCATTTTTGCGTTTATCTTGGAGACTTATATGGTACAGGAGAGGGGCTTGGGGTGTTACCCTCATTTTCAACACAGCTGAAACACAGAGGGACACAATTAGTGACTGGCACCCCCCCCAAATCCTGTATCAGAGCATCCTGAATCAGCTGCTCCAAAGACAGAAAATTCTCCAAACAGGGAATTTCAGTTGAAACTCTGCTTCTGTTGGCCTCCTGCATCCTTCCTTTGCATAGCCTGAGCACAAGCAAGTCAGAGCAGGTCCAGAAAGACAGAGGCCTTCGGCAGCTGCCTGGGAAGAACAAGACTGTTTAATTGTGTAAAACACTCTTGCATGTCTGAGAGAACACTTGGGCTTGCATTTACAAGAAATCTCTTTAGAACTATACTTAGTGGCTTAACAAGGAATAAAATAATAAAATATGTACCTGAGTGTCCTCTCCACATGTAACCCTGAGTAGAAGTTTGCAGTGAGCTAGGAAATTAAACTTCTGCTGGTTGGAGAGGTAATAGCTGCTGCTGATTGGAAAGTGGCTGTCAGAGAGAACTTCTTAAAAACTGAGATTCAAGTGTACTTCTAAATATGGCATAATCCATGGAAGTGGGACGAGTGCTGCTTCCAGAGTGTCTGTAGATTTGCTTTGCTGATCTTTGGGAAGTTTCACTGTCGTGGAGGTAGAAATAACACCTTTTCAACAAGAGATTCAGGTTCTTCAGCAAATGCTTTCTGGCCACTGCTTGACCCTGAAATATCTGAACTGTTTCCTTAGAGACAGTGTCATTTTGGTGAGCAATGTGCAGAGCTAGGCCTTGAATTCCTGAGCACATGTTGCTGCTCACAAGCATAAATGGTAATAAAAGCTATCTCAGAACACCATAACTAATTGTACATGTTTCTTTATCTCCTTTGTTTCACTTCTTTTATAATGTCACTTTACATAAGCAAGCTCAAAAATAAAACTCCTGACAGCTGAGAAGTGTGGCAAATTCTGAAATATGTTTACATTACACAAATGTTGAAATGCATGTAATGTGAATATAAATTTCAGGGGCTTGCTAAATAAAAGATTATAGCTCCTTTGTAGGATGTAACAACAGATTTTGGGCTCTGTGCAAGGAAAGGTGTTTATCTCAGGTGTATAACTAGACATTTATATGTGTAACTCACTGAATTTGTCCTCATGAAAATCAGGTACAAAATCAGAATGTTTGCCATGCATAGCCTAACTTCTCACTTTAAAACTTGGGATTTTGGCTGTTTTGCAGAAGCCTAGGTTGTATTTTCTTTCATACCAGTGTAATCAAACTAATATTTTTACTACTTCTAGGATCAGTGCATTTGTTTGTTTGTTGCCAGGATTCCTCTGCAATGCTCCTTCTCTACTTGAGAAAAGCTAAAAATAAGTTGCAAGACTGATCTGCTGACTCTGGAAAAATTGTTGCTCAGGCAACCTGATCTTTTTCATAACTTTGTGGCTTCAGCCATCTGATGGTTCCAGTAGGTAAACCTGTGAAATCTTCAACGTTTCCATTCTATGGGAACTCCCCTTGTTGTGAACAAGTTTTCATTCACGACTATGATGGAAATGAACCTGGTTTTCCTTTGGGGGGAAAATGATCAAATTTTAGAGGCTAAGAAAGCCAAATGTTGGTGGAAGTGATCTTTAACTGGGTGGAGGTGTTCAGAGTTTTGTTCTGTGCCTGGGGGTCCCAAGTATTTGAAGCCACATGGCAGGACTGTGCAAGCTCTGCTTCTACCTCAGAGCAGCCTGAGCACTGAGCACCCATGGATGCTGATTTTGGTAGCAAACTGGCTGTCTCTTATGGCAGGTTCCCTCTGCTTTCCCTAAAACCTCCTTGCAGTAACACTTCTTAGAACACTCCAGCTAGAACTCCTCCTGCTTCCAAAAACTTGGGCAGAAAGCTTAAGAAACATTGTAGATGAAATTGTAATTTCCAAAGCTCTGTGGATTTATGCCATGAGAATCAGCCACAGGCCCTCAGATGTCCCCATCAATGAGAAAATGCCCATTGACTTAATGAGAAATAAATGGGCCCAAATCCACCAGTTTCAGCTGGTGCACAGAGCTGCACTTTCAGTGAGGGGGAAATACTGGCAGCTGAAGCATCAAGAATGCTGCCCCTATTTCTTCTGGAAGTAGATTAAAGAAACAAGATCAATACAGCATGTAACATGTCCTGAGAACTTACTAGCTAGTTATCCACCTTATTAAGAGCAAGAATGAAATAAAGCTCAATTTCATTCTGCATAGTTTATTCAAAGTGAATAAATGAGCAGGCAAAGATTGCTGTGTTTATACATTTTTCATAGAGGCTTTTGATAAAAAGCAGAACTAACCATTTAAGTTTAATTGCATCCAAATAAAGAACTATTTCCCACGGCTGCTGAATAATACAACATTGTTTTTGTTCTACTGTGTTCAAAAACAAAGGCATTTCATAGTAGCTTGGGAGGTAAGATGTAAAAACCTTTATTTATATGTACTGGGGAGAGGGGTGGAAGGAAAGTAATTACAGTCTGACAGACAGGACTTGCTCAATCTCAGATGCTGGGAGATAAATGAGGTTTGAAATGAGAACATCAGATAAAGGGGTTTTAAAGAGTTAACAGCCCTGCCTCTACAGTAACTGCAGTAATATCTGTTCAACCAGAGGCAGTTATGATGTTTTGTATTGATAGCTTGTGCTGTGAAGTCTGAAATTCCCCAAAGATTCACTCTATATGGAGTTAGCACGAGAGACTCCACTGTTCAGTCCTCCCGAGAACTGCAATTGTTGCTAACGAGGCATTGAGGAGTGAAACACTGAAATTGCACACACACTTTGCCATGATATCAGAAAAACAAACAGGATGTTAGAAATCTGTACCATTTCTAGTGAGCCTCAGCATATCTCAGGACACAGCATCATCCTCCCTTTCTTTTGTTGCTTACTTATGGTGTTTTATACTCAAGGATCTGAATCTGAATTTTTTACATGGTCTACTGCTAATAAGATATTTTTTTTTAAGCAGAGAGGAGAGAAGGGATGTGGGAGAAAACTCCTGCCAGTAAGTTTGCTTATGCAGACAGTCTAAATTTTTGGCAAAAAAAGGTTTTCCTATTTTAAGGTGAACTGTTGAACCCTGAGAGCCAAGTCTGTCAGCAGGAGCAGTGCACGTGTTTGCTTTATGGTTGAGTGTCCAACTAGGTGCAAGGGAGACAGTTGTGGCACTGAGATTTCAGTCTGAGAACAGTTAAGGATACAAGGAGCAGACTGAGGGCTCTGACTTGTCCCCCCTCTGTCCTTTGACACCTGACTGCTGGGTGACAACTCTCCAGCTGCACAAGTGGCAAAGGGAGCAGTGTGTCCCCTGCCAGGCACTTTTGTCCAGCCCTTCCTGTTGGGTTAAAATATTGCTGCTTTCAGCTGGTGCTGGCAGTGCAGTGCTGAGCCTCAGAAGCAGATGTGCTGCCAGTTTTCCAGCTCCTGGAAGGAGAGCTCTGTGCAGCCAATGCCCCACAATGCAGGCTCTGCTGCTGGCTGGGAGGGCTGGCAGCCAGCTCTCAGGTGTGAGCCTCACTGATGGGTGTCACAGCCACAGACAGGGCTAAACCTGCTGGGGGTGCCTGGGTTTGCCCAGCACAGAGCTGCTCTGGCCCAGCAGCCCGTGGTCACCGTGTCTTGGTGCAGTTGTGGTGGCTGAGCCTTGCTGAGAGCCTGGGACTCACAGCCCAGGCTGAGCACCGTGGCAAGGGGTTTGCAAGGAAGGCTTTGGTGTTCTGCCTGCCTAGGATGTGCACAAACCAATTTTTCTTATGTTTAACATTTTTGCCCACTCCTGTTCTTCAGGATCTCGGTATTGTGCTTATTTCTCTTCCTTCAATTTTCTTGTTAAAACCACACTGGAGAACATAATTACTCACCTCCATTTTGCAAACGTTTTCCTGATCATTCACTTGAGTAAATCAAAGTCCAAAGAAATCATCATTATTAACCATCCAATGGACTGTTTTGTTCAATGCCAAAATGGCTGTGTGTGTTGGCCTGGGGACTGCAACTGAGAACAGAAAAAAATTCCCAACCTAAAAGGCTTTTATTCCTCACAGAAAACATCTGGTGCTTTGGGCTGATCTATTGAGGTGGAGGGAGGCTCTATTCACATAGGCTGTTGCCTCAACTGGAGATAAATTATATTCTTTCAGAAAGACTTTTAGTTAAAAGGTGATGGAAAATTTTACTTTTGAAGTCCAAAGTGACTTCTATAGCCTAATAAAGCACACTCACTACTAAAATGTAACAGATTGTCTGTAACATTTAAATCTCTGTTTAAAAAAAAACCACTAGCAGTACAACTGTTTAATCAAAAGTATTTTTTAACACCATGTTTACTTCTGGAAATATTGATTAGTGCCTCAATTCTTACAAAAGGGCAGAACAGAAATGTGGAGATAAACACTGTTAATGTCTCGTCTGCTGTTTCCACTGAAGTATGCAAACCATGAGCTTGGCAGGCAGCAGGCTGGTGGGAACACACATTACTCACAGCCAGAGAAGCTGAGCCCCACTGAAGCCAGGGCTTTGAATTATAGGAGGTGACTCTGATTCCATGATTTCTGTGGTGCTGCTGTTTTCCTTTCCCTGGCAGTGTATTTAAAGGCAGTTAAGGTTAAGGATGCTGATACTCTGGTCCTGAACATGGAGTGAAAAGATATTAAATCTGCCCCAATTTACTAGAAAAGCAGTGCTTCACATGTTTATGGAGGGCTCACACACACTGCAGAGTATTTCTGACCATGAACCATTGGTTACTTTGGTCATTTGACAAAAAAAAAAAAGTTCAAAAAATATTTTGGTTATCTCAACAACACTGGTTATTTTACAAGAATGTGCAAATATATAGGACAATGTGCTTGGGAAAGCTTTTCCTGATGTGCATAAAGTAAACTCCACTTCAGAACAGCTGGCTTAGTGTAGGGTTTACTGAGATTCAGTGAGAAATACAGATGTGCTCTGCAAAACTGTAGAACATCTGTAACATTTAGGAGGTGGAGAGAACCTTGCAAATAACCACAGTTCTCAACTACTCACACATTGCCTTTAAAAATTTAGTAATAAAATTGCCTTTCTTCTTTTGCCTTGAGCCCAGCTATTGCCAGGTCAGTTCCTTATATTCAGGGCATCACCCTCCACATGCTGAGCCAAACTCTTATAAACTCTCTGAGTGCTGATGGCTCTGGGTGAGGATGAGCTTGGCCCATTTTGCCTTCCAAAGGTCAATCCCTTGTGCCAGTACAACTGTATCAGTTTTGGTGGTTGCCCAGCTCACACTGGTTTTCAATTTTCTCTAGATGCTGGTCTTGAAATTCTAGTTGATCAAGCTATTGTTGAAAACAGAGGAACCTTTCTCAGACAGAAGAATTGGGTTCTCAACCAAATTAAAGAGCAACTTTTATTCTATTTCAGTACTTTTAATTCACTTCTGGTGGACTCTGAGTTGGTATCTGAAGAGAAAAAGGTTACACTAGCTTTGATTTGACTTCCAGCCATGTGAGGAGCTACCCCTGTTTTCAGCAGGTGTAAAATGGGTCCAACTTGAAGATTCAAATGTTTTTGAAAACACAGCTTAGAAGTATTAATTTTTCCACTGTCTTCCTTCTGTTTGGATCCAACCAGTTCAAACCAGATCCAACTGGCTCAAACTGGTTCAAAGAACCAGATCCAATCATTTCAAACCAGTTCAGTTTCCCAGAACCTCATCATTTCCCAGGTTAAAATCTTTTTGATTTCACGTGTTCCTTCAGTCCAGATAACATCAGTTCTAGCAGCTTTGAGTGGTGTCAGAGGTACAGTTCAGAGTAGCTGGATCTGAAATATTTGCCAGGAGTATTCTTCAGGTGCTGTAGTCCATATCCTGACAAATCAGCACTGGATTAACTCCATGTACTTGCATAACAAACAGCTCATCCAGAAAAAATACTCTCTCCATAAATTACCCCAGGTACCTTTGAGCACTGTGCTTGCTCTCCTGATTAACTGCTCGTGTCTCTCCACTTCAGACTGCACTGTCCTTGTTTAAATTCTCCCATCTCCCTTTCCAGTGAAAATTAGAGCACTTGGTGCAGCTCCCTTTACGTGCCAGCTGTAAGCTTTGGCCCAGGGCTCTGTGGCTGACAGGAGCTGGTGCTCAGATGAGCTGTCTAACCCCACTGAGCTAAAGACACATCAGTAAAATTCCTCCCACTTCAGCTGGAAAATTGTGGTAAGAAAATGTGAGAGCACAGCCTGGTTAGAACTCCTGAGTCCCTTTGGGATGCTCCAGAACAAACGTGCTGCTCTTTACAGCTGTACTGGCTGGAGCAGCCCAAAAGGATGCTGAGGGTACCAGTAACAGCTATTTAGTGCTGGATGTGCTCTCTCAGGGTTTATGAACACACCATGAACATTTAGTTATGTTTTCAGTTAATAGTCAGGATGTTCTTCGAACATTCATACTCTTTCAGAGTATGAATCCCATTAGATTTCCTTGGGAAAGAAATGGTTTCTCTCAGGCAACATCAACTTTTTCACACACATCAGTGTGTGCTTAGTGTGGAGTCTCCATCCAGCTCCTGGCTGGTTTTTGAGGGGTTTTTCCTGACCCTCTTGAATAGATCAGTCCTTAAGATGCTGGTCTTCAGAACCCTCCCTGTAGCAGCTGCACCAAAGCTTCTCAACATCACAGAATACTGCAGAGGATTTGGGCTTTTCATAATATCCTGGTTTGTGTTATCCAGTGTGGCCAGCAGGACAGGGGCAGTGACCGTCCCTCAGTACTGGGCACTGGTGAGGCCGTGCCTCAAATCCTGGGTTCAGTTTTTACATTTTCTCAATGTAACAGAACGACCTCAAGCTAAAATTGTTTGGATTTCTCTAAGGATGAAGGGGTGAAGGCTACAGGCCAGCAAAGTAAAGGTTTTGATTTCAGTGGGACTACTCCATTGTTTGAAGCTGGTATGGGAATTGCCAAATCCCAGACACTAAAGCACACGTTTAGAGCTTGCTCTGCTCTCAGAGGAGCTCAGTGGCCTTTTAATGGTTTCTGCCTAAATGTCTTGTGTCCAGCTGGAAACATCTCCTGCATCTGCAGGTCTGCCTTACCCCACAGCAGCCACGCTGATCTCTGACAAACCGTGCCTCTCTGCAATTTTGTCTTTTTTTCCATGTACAAATACAAAACAAGATTAAACCAGTAAAGTCATTTTCATGTGTGACCTAGTGCAGTTCCCATAGAGGCACTTATGCTCTTTCCTCCCTCACACCATATGAGTTCCTAATGAGACATTAATGAGACATTAATTGCTTATGCAAATTTAGACTAGTAGACAATGAGAGTTGTTGTACCAAAAGTTTAAGGGCCATATAACTACTCTGGATGTTCACATAATTCCCATTAACATTAATTGGAGTTGCGTGCAGATTAGAGCCTGGTATCTTCAAAAGTTATAAAATAAACCATTGAATACTAATGGGGTAACTTGTAGCCATGTATCTTTCTTATAAGCACTTTGGATTTTATGCTGGTTGCTAGCGAGTCATCTAGTGTTAAAATGCTCCAGATGGCATTGGAAGTAGTTCAAAAAACAAAAGAATTATTTTCACTTAATATGTCAGGAATGTGAAACTTTACCCCACATGATTAGAAATAGAATAGAAGGGCCATGTATTTTAACCCCTTGAAAACTTCTGTGGAGTGTTTTAAACTTTGCTGGTAAAGTGGAGACAGGGAAAGGTACAAAAGTAGCATTTCTAAAAGTAACTCATGGAGATGCTGACAGGAATTAATTCACTGACTGTCATCAGGGTCTGCTGATGAGGAACTGTGAGAACAGTGACTAAAACTCTTTGACCAACCAGCTATTTGACACATATGCTGGTAGCTCCAAGGCTATCTCGGTTGTCTGCCTTAATAACATCTCTGCTCTCATTTCCATCTCCCCCTGCTCTCGCTGCTCCCGTGTCATTTTATTTAACACATTTCTCGCAGCCCACTTCCCAGGCAGCTCAGTGCATCCTCGTCCAGAAGAGCAATAATGCCTCTGCTTGGAGCTCGTTTTTGCCATGACAGATTGACAGACAATCCATGTTCATTCCCTGCTGGGAAGGCTCATTTGGCCTGTTTAATGCCAGACCTTTTTAGGGTGAACTCTGGGAGTCCTTTGCCCCGCTCTGCTGAGTGCTAACCCAGTGTGTCTTTCCCCGTCCGTGGAACCGCCAGGCTCGATGAATTCAGCCAGCAAGGCACAAGCTCTCATGACTTTATGAATGCCTGTGTGTTTTATAACAACTCTGGCCACCTGGGAGGTTCTGCAGTTGTCACAGGATCATTATGATGGAAATCCAGAGCTGGGCTGTGGCAGGGCTGCTCCCCCCGCGCTTGTCACAGCAGCGGTGATTGGCACCTCACGCTCGCTCACCTGCACAGGGCTCCTGCCACCCTCCTGGTCCCCACCGCCTGTCACAGCCAGTCCTGTCCACCTGCAGCCGCTCTGCCTGAATTCCAGCCTCTGGTCAGCCCCTGGGATGCTGTAATTTCAGGAGCAGATGTGTCACTGGCCACCTGAGATGTTCATGAGGTCAATTAAAATGACCTGCGACACTAAGGGAGTTAAACAGAAGGTTTAGCAAGTGCATAAGATGATTAGCTATAATTGTCTGCAAACAATGGAAAAATAGTATTTTAAATATTTTTATTATCAGTTCAATTACTAGAGAAGCTTAAATTTTGCTCGAAGGAAAGTGCTTGGCAGCACAATGTAAACATCTCACCTATAGTGATGCTTTCACTTAGAACAGCAAAATAGTGAATTTGCCTCGTGTTTCAATGGTGCTGAGAGTTCTTAGAGCAGGAAGATATGGCCATTAACTGTTATTTTCTTAATAATAGCACCCCATTGTTAAGCAAAATGCTTACCCCAGTTGCATTCAAAGCACTAGAAATCCAAAGTTAAGGCAGCATAAAATGGGTTCTCATTGCATTGAGATGGTAATGTATGGCAATTCTTCTTTTTGCACTCCTAGCATGTACTTTGTATGTTAAATGAGGTGAAATAGAAAAGGGTAAAGAAAAAAAAGGTATCTGAGGAAATAATAGTGCTCTCCATGGTACTCTTTGGACAGTATCAAACAAAGGAAGGGTGAGAAGCTCTGATGTGATGAATGAGTCTGTGGTATTAGGGCAGAGAAATGTATTTTATGGACAAATATACATACAATATTAAAGTAATAATAATAATAGCAATTTAAAGGATTTTTTTTTCAGTATGGGCCATTTTGCAAGCAGTAGCTGATGAAGCTGTAAAGGTTTGGATTGCTGTGCTGTGGGGACAGCTTGCTCTGAGACCTTCAGACAGTCCACATTTATTTGTTTTCTTTTAGTTTTAAGTGAGGAAAGCCGGCAGAACAAGGAACTGTTTCTATTCCTAAGCACAGCAAAGCAATCCTTTCTCTTGCTAAACATCTGAGACATCTTTCCTATCTAATGCAGTTACAGGGAATGATGGGAGAAAAGTAAATTGGGGGGGGGGGGNAAAGGAGAACATTGCAGCAACTTGGGTAATGACAAAACAGCCCTACAAGGTGCCAGCTCCAGAGGAGCTGCACAGTGGAGTTCTATTAAAAGGAAAAGAAAAATGAGGAGTTTGTCCTGGATCTATGAAAACCCATTGATCAGGGAGAGGATTAAGCCAAACGACTCACAAACATCATGCAAGCTGTAAGAACATGCTGTAACCCTGACAGGAAGTCATTTCAAAGACTTCATCTGCTCAGTCCTGGGGTTACCTTGATGCCACACGAGCCAGATGCCTCCCTGCTGTTAGATCACCAGGATTTTCCATCTGAAATGACAGCTCCAGGCAGGGGGAAGATAAGAAATGAGATTTGTTTAAAAGAAGAGGATCACAGTGTTTTTAACTCTCCTCCTGCTCTGATGCTCTGCTCTGTTGGTCTCTCTGTTGGCATCCCACCTTTGGACCAGGGCAGCAACCCAGTCCCCAAGGAGCTGAGGGCCAGTTTCTGCATTTCTCCATCCAATTCCCAGCCCAAAAGATCAAATTCCCAACTTCCATTCTCCTGGGAATTTGTATTATTATTATTATTTATTCATTCTCCTGGGAATGTGTAACACCTTTGTAATGTGAGCTTCTTTGCCACATCTACCGTGGCAGGTTCCACTGGGGCACGTTGATTTTTCTTAGTGAATGCTTTAGGTGTCCTCTGCCCTTTTCCAGGTTTCAGCCTGGGGGAGATCACCCCACATGAACACACTTTTCCTAACTCAGCAAGACTTAGAGGGCTTTGTGCTGACTTCTTACACACCTTGCTTGCCTCTTTCCATCTCCTAAAATATTTTATCTCTGACAGCAGGTATCACCAGGATTTAACTTCACATTTTTTTTAATATTTTAAGAATGAGAGGGCGAGTAAATGTTATATTTGTAATACAATAAGTGTAGAAAATGGGTAAAAGGGGATCAATATTGAGAACAGTAATTAAAATGTTGAAGATAAATGAATATGCTTTGATTGACATTATTCACAGCTTTAAAGGTCAGATTGCAACAAATATATGGGATGAGTATTAAAATAAAAGATACTTTTAATGGCACTAGTGAGAGATTAATGCTGTTCTTCTTATTATTAGTTCCCTGGAAAAGAACAATATAAGCACTTAATCTCCAGGGGAAAAAATATGAGAGAAATCCAGAACAGAGAGAAGACACATCTGCAATTTAGTTTAATTGATCTTGTGCTCTGCACCCCAAAGTGCACAAACCCACACTCTACTTACAAACAAACAAGAGTTTTATTAGTACACAAACAATAATTTTCCACTTTTTTCACTCCATGCTCTGCTTTTTATCCCCTGCTGCCCTCCAAATCTGCAGGAGGCACTGCAGTGTGTGATCAGCATCCTGTGTGGGGCTGCATGAACAGATTGCAAAGCTGTCCCCTGTTAGAGAGCAGAGGGAGGTGCTGTACCTCAGGAGGTTTTACAGATGGTGATGGGCTTTGGGGGAGGGCACAGACTGGGAGTGAAGACCTTGAGACACCTCCAGAAAACCCATCACAGCCTAGACCTGTACCCTTCCCATCCTGGCAAGATCAGTCCCTTCCCCTCCTTTTTGTCTTTCCAAAGTGGGACCCTCTGTAAAGCCTCTCTCACTTTACATCAGCCTCCCCAAAATCCCAGCATGTTCCTGGCTGGCTCCAGCTCTGTCCAAGGCAGATCCCTGCTTTCAGGGACCAGTCTCCTGCAGATATTCAGGGTCCTGTGGGTAACAGTGCTCTGTATTTCAATGCCACTGAGAGCCACCTGCAAGTGAACAGCAATTTCTTCACCCTTCAGCCTCCTCTCTCAGCTTTATACCTCTCACAAGGCTCAGGAAATTGATTTATTTTACTTTTGGGGCAGATAAGTGTTCCATTAGTGCTTACTCTGACCTTTGCACACAGCAAGGTATTTGCTTTTCCTAATTCTAGCATCATTAGCAGTGCATAAGTTTTGAAATCTTCTTACACCAAAAAGCAGTAATGGTTATCTGCTATACTTGCTTAATGAGTCATAAAATGAAATGGCAGATGATTTGTTCTGCATACAATTAATCCAATAGTTAAGTAATGGCCAAGACTGCTGAAAAAGGACAATAAATCCAGTAACCCTGACAACATCTCAAAGTATTGGCTTTACTGATCACAATCAATTAGATTTTTTCCACCCTACTTAAAGTAAAAAGGGAAAAAGTTCTGGGTTTTTGTTTTCTTTATGAAGCTTCAATAGCAATTAGGCTTGTCTGTGTCATTCTGAGGAATGCTGGCTGTGTTGGTCTTAGTTTGTTTTAATTATGTTAAAAGGGTTAAGCTAAATACTCCAAGAGCACAAAGTGGAGCTCTGAATGCAGCAGAGTGCCTTTATCCCACTAATGAAAAGAAATTGTTGGACAAGATTGGATGCACACTGGCACTCAAGGCTCTTTGCATGAGCATGTCTAACGGGAGCTCCTGCAAGCAATAAGAGTAAGAAAAGCAAAATTAATTGTTTTAGCAAACTATTACTAGGAATAAATAATAGTATTCCTAATATTGATCCCAAATTCTCGTGAACTTCACTCATGGGACAGAATCCATGAAGGGCATTGTACAAGGGCAGGTGTGACCCTGACATGTTCCTGGCTGCCAGGAAGGGAAGTTTTACATCCTGAGCAGGCACCCAAACTTCACAGGATCCCTTTCAGCTGTGAATTTGTTGCTGGCCTGGATGCTGATGCCACTGAGACAGTTTAGGGTGGTAGAATGCTCCCTGTAGTGGGTTTCAAGGTGAGTGTGCAAGTACAAAAAGGTATTTCAGCAGCCAAATGTTACCACAACCAAGTCTACAATGGAACAGATGGAAGCTGAAGTGCTCCATGTTCCTGGCTGAGAAGAAAACTCGTGTCCTCCCCACTCCAATCCCTCAAAAATTGTCATTAAAATGTGCATATTTGCAAGGCTGGTGAAAATTTATTAAGCAGATGAATACATAAATAAACAAACAGCTGGATGCAGGCAAAAATGGGTTCCTCTTGTCTGGTGATGTTTTATTGCTGCTTTTATTTTAACTGATTGAATTTAACAAATGTTTCATTGTATACCACATATAAATGACATTTTGATTCAGGCTCTAATTGTGTGAATCTCACTAGCTGTGTAAATATTTTAAGGTTTAAAAATTACATTTTTCATAACTGTGTCAGAAGAATTAGATTCAAGCATTGCTCAATATTGCAACAATGCAGGATATATAAAGGAAAACTAATAGACCACATTTGTTCTCTGGAGAAGAGCAGTTGCTGTGAAGGCAGATAGTTATTTCTGAGAGTGGATTTTTAATAAATAACATGTTTAAAATATTGCTGTGTGTTTCAACATTACTCCTCCTTCATGCTGTATGTGATTTTAGTATCATCAATTTCTTTGTGCTCCTCTCAGTCTCTAATCCTGCACCCTGATTTTTCAAAGGTCTTTATCAGATTGGTTTTTTTCTTCAGCCTGTGCTGCACCACCCTCTCTCTCAACACTTTTAACTTTGTTCCCAAGCCTCTTGCAAAGCTCTAAACCAAATTTTGTCCCCTATTTCTGCCCATTTTGCCCTCTGCTCTCCAGCCTGCAGTGACCTGTGTTCATCCTTTGCCCTTGCAGCACAAATGTCTGCCCTGCACTGCCACATGCCTTTGTAAAGAAATGGGAAATGGAGGAAAATAGTGATTTATAGTGAGGAGTCACTGCATCACATCTCTGGGTACGGAAACACCAACTGATTTCTTCCCTTGGATTTTCCTAAGGTGCAGAAATAGCTCTCAAGCAAACAATTTTAGGTGTGACCTTGGACAAGCCACTTAATTATTTGAATAATCAATTTTTATATTTGCAAAATGTGTTATCTGTTTCAGGCCTCAGTACCATGTAAAGGATGGGTTTGGGCCATGCATATTTTAGGATATTTCAGATACCATTGAATCCTCTAAGGCCCCACTGTCATTTTATGGGATTTCAGCAACAGTGTGTGTTCAAGAACCATTGTACAATATACCTCAAACATAGTGCTGGGAATGTAATCAAAGACTGGCTGAAAAGGGATCAGCAAATTGTCAAGATTGGGAAGGCTGAGGCAGAGAGATCAATCCACAGTTTGACACTTGGTTGATACAATTCACTGGAAGGATTTTTGATTCCTAGAAACAAATATCAGAATAGCATTGCAGTGCTTTTTTCCCCTGTAGCAGCTAATAATAATTTCCTTTATCATTTTCATCAACTCCATTAATATTTTCTCTTTTTCTTTTGAATTAATCCAATTTTTTTTTTGCAAATCAAAAATTTTACTGCAACAAATGCTGTATTTGTAAGATAGGGGATGCTCAGCCTTGATAATGAGGCAACCTTTTAAAGCCATTGAAATGTGGGACCAAGATGAGAACAAAAAATCTCACAATTTGTCAGTAAAAACTGCAAATATCTGTCTTCATCTGAGGAATGTCTTGATCAAGGTCTGTTTTTACACAGAGATATTTAAGCTGCATTTGAAACAGTGAGTTCCTGTGGAATTGAAATATCCCTCTTATTTAATTTATTCTTCCTGTGCTTGTGCAGCAATTTAGAGCTGCAGCAGTGTTGTATGAGGTGTTTAAGAGGCAGAGTTGTTCCTGTGCATTCTTCCCCATTGTCAGCTGCAAAAGCCTTAAAAGTTAATGTCCACTGAAATTGTTCTGGTTTTACTACCACCTAAATGTAATTTGTTCTGATTTATGCCCCTGTAAAACAGGTCAAGACTGATGAAAAACAAGGCCAATATATTAAGTTCTTATAGAAGTTTGTGGATGTAAACATTTGAGATCATTTGTGCCAGTGCATCTTATCACCAGGCAGATGTTGTTTATGTAAAATGCAAAATTGACACAAATCTTCCTACTAAACATAAATAAAACTAGATGTGTTTGGAGGGGAGAGCCAGTGAGAGGTGCTCAGTTTTGAATGCAGGTTACTCTGTGAATTTTTATTTTAAGAGAAGACTTATTCACAGCTGTCAGTTTTTGAATCTCATTTATGCCTGGATACATCAGGGCTCATTCTGTAGACAGCAGCCCCTGAAACTGTTGGACAGCTGAATGGATGTGTCTCTGAGTCTTTCTCCTTTCACACTTTAGACATGCTTTCAAGCCACCAACACTTTACATTTGCTTTTGCATATTACATTTTAAAAATACATCTTTTCCAGGAGTCCCATGAATGTATTTCAGTCAGGATATGAATAACTAGCTCCACTTCTAACTTAGACCATTTGAACTTGTCTTTTCTGCTCCTTTTCCAGTGGCTCAAGGTTAGATGATAAAGTTCATCAGCAGTCTATATGGTGGTTTTTAAGATTTCTATTTTACCTGGATTTTTTCCATTTGAACTGCTTGGAGGAAATTTTTATAGAGAAATATAGAGAAAAATAGAGAAATCACCAGGGTGATGCTGGCAGGAGCAGAAAGCTGATGATTGCCCTTAGGAGGACATGGATCACTGAACTCTGAATAATATTTACAGTAGGGTTTCCTTGCACATCTTCAGAGTCTGAAGTGCTCAATTCATCCTGCAAAGCCACGGGGCTCACACAGAGTCTGGTACAAACCTGGGAGAGTGAATCACCTGGTTTCACCTTGGGGTAAGAGGCTGCAGGTGCAGAGGACCTGGTGGGAGTCAGAAGATTGAGCAGAGCTCTGCAGCTGCCTCCTTTCTCAGAGGGCTGCTGGGCTGTGCTCCATGTGAGGCTGGTGGTTCCATGGACAGCAGGATGTGGTTTTGGGTACAGCAATGCCTGCAGGACAGGGGTGGTGGCTGATGGTGCCATGGGAAAACAGCACAGACCTTGTCTTTTGGAAGACATGGGCTGCTGTGGTATAATTAATGTTTTCCCACTCTGATGTATACAGAAGAGTTGCCAGAAAGGAAGATCTGTGAGCTACTGGCTCCAGCTCAGATGAGGCTTTTCAATTTCTGTTGCTTTTTATGCTAAGCTGCATTTTCTAGTACTGCAAGTTGTTGCATGTCCTGCCTCCCTCGCTTCTGAATTGGAATATTTCCATCAGCTGTTCCAGCTCTGCTCCCACGAGTGTTGGCTCTGCCCTGAGCACAGGAGCCCCCCAGGTTTGCCACATGCAGGTGGCAAAACCAACAAGACAATCTGCTGACCTGTCTGTCATCATTTAATAGAAATATTCTAGGAGAGGCAATCAAATGCACCAAAGGTTTTGCATCTCTGCTCCATTTTCCTTCTCCAGGTCCAGCCCCACACCTCCTCACTGAGGAATTCATGACTTAACTGTGTAAGTAAATATTCAAATCTCCTACTTATGTCTTTAATTACCTCACAGATTAGGCCAACCCTGTCCTCACTGACCCACTCTGCTGGTTTTAAGTGCTTCCCAGCTTGCTTTGCTGGATTTATTCAGGCAATTCCTGGAGAAGCTATTTTGCAATCTGGATTTGCATAATGGATGGGAAACATTGCATGTCTCCTGTAAAAGATCAGGAAGTTTGTCACAAGCCCAGCTATTGCACATTTTAAAAGGTTATAAAGCTGCTAGGTGTGTGATAAATGCTGGTAGAAACACTGGCTTCGCTGCAGCATGAGGGAAATTCTTCCCTGGAGGAATTTTTACAGGGTTCTCAAAGCTATGCAGTGACTTTCCAGCAAATATTATTGTGAAACAATTGTTTGGGGATCGAGTTGTGTTTTGTCAGCTGGGAATTTATCTTGCAATGTTGAACTGCAACACTGGCACCTGATACAGCTGTTTTATGTGTCTATCATGAGACATAAACAATCCACATCTTTCCTTTGTTTCTTTTTAAAAGGAATTTTCTTTGCTTTTCCTCCTGCAGACTGTCCTACAACCCACTGAAAAATCTGAAACAAGGAGCTCTAAATTGCTTGGATAGGTCTTGGCTGGAGGCTGGAGGAGGACAAGCAGGGACCACTGTGGTGTGTTTACAAACTCTTTCTTGGGGGATAAGGATAAAAGTGCTTTTCATGACTCTGGGGTTCCTGATTAGGGTGTCTGCAGCTGGGTCTAGATGGAGACACAAAAAGGGATCTCCAGCCCAGTTCAGAGTAGCAGTGCCCTGATTTGGGCTGAGCACTGGGGAGGTTGAACATCAGCTGGCCACTCCTTTGAGAGGGAATGAATACCAGAGGGATCTTCTTTTTGGGGCTTTCTTTCAGTGAGAAAGCTGAGAAAGGCAGCATGTGGGCAGCCACTGTGGGAAAGCAACCCAAAATCTGTGCACAGAGATTATTTTCTTCATTTCTCAGATGGCAGCAGAGCCTCAGGATGAGTCAGGTAGAGACATCCAAAGGACAGCAGAGCTCCCTCAGACCCTAACTCATGAGGTTCTAGATCAGCAGTACCAGTGGGTCTCAACTGCAAGGGGATCCTGTGGTAGAATAACCATATAAAGGCATAATTTAAGGTTTTTTTCATCTTTTCTGCTGGAGGCCCTTGTTTGAGCAGCTGTGAGAAAGTTGCAGGGCTGCAGAGAACACTCCCTGTAGAGGTTTCACCAGAGATCTGCAATCTGCAGCAATCTGCAGCCCCTGAGCTGGATTGTTTCTGGGCCCACTCTGCTCATATTCCTTGAGCTGTGCAGCTCTCAAACTCCTACCTGCAGGATAATGGGAGAGCGTGGGACAGAGCTCCTGCTGGATGCTGGTGGCAGGAATCAGGGGAAATTGTACCTTTCACTGTTTGTGCTCCTGACTCTGTTTGTCCCTCTTGAGAAGAACAAAAGCACTGACACTGTTGCACACAAACACTTCTCTCTAAATTAAGTGCTGGTAAGGTGTTGAAAATTTAACTTTGCATTCTTCCAATCCCTCCTGTTAAAAGACCTATACAATATCATTTCCTCTGCTCTCTGCTCCTTCCAAGCATTTTCAGTTAAGCAACTTGAATATTCATAGATTTGGATGAGCAGAAGCTTGTTTCTTTCCATATAAAAATGAAAGGGGAAATTAAAACATACTTTCCATGCTGCTAGTACACATTTCAGTAAAACATCAATGGTGTATATGCCTGATTACTTTCCTGTGGAATGATTCTCGTGAAATCGTTGATATTAAAATTCAATATACTGTTTTGACTAAGCATCACTGGGGATAGCACAATCTCTCATTATTTCCTTTTCAGCATAGACATAGCTCACAGGATGGATATGCAGATTTTTAATGCAGCAATGGAATTGTAAAATGGAGCTATTTTTCAGCTATCACAGAATTTAGTAGGCCTGGAGAATTGTGTCTTAAAGCCACTTTATTTTCTCCCTGTTTTTTTTTTTTTTTAAATGCTTGCCCTGTGCCCACTCTTGTTATGCCAAATAGGAGGCATAGGGAAGCATCCCCATGAAAAAATGTGTCCATCAGCCTAAAGCTCTGCTTTAAAAATTCATTTTTTTCTTACCTCAGCTATGGGGTAAACACTCTGCACTGAGCATCCTGCCTGGCAGAACAGAGGGCAAGGGGAAGCTGCAGTGGATAATCAGGGAATAGCAGCCCTTCTCCTCCTGCTCAGCACTAAACTCGAGCAAGATTCATTCTGGGTTTGTGTCCTTCCTTGTGGCTGATGGATCTGGGGACCTTCCACCTTCCAGACTCCCAGACTCAGAAAGCTGGGCTGGCAGCTGAGGTTGGGATTTCAATTATCACCCCAGACTTTCCTGTCTGCATAACACAGGGCTCAGCTGTGCACCTCCTCTGCATCACCCTGGAGGGCCCTGGAGAGAGAGAAAACTTGCATGTACAAGAGTTGGATGCAGCCCAGAAAATGCATGAAGCATCCAGGCCTTGCTCTGTGTCCTGAGACATAAATCTCTACTGAGAAAGGCAGCAGAGCTGAATTTCTCTTTTCAAGGATTTAGTGTGTCAGAGCAAATATCTAGCAATTCAGAAAAATGCATTTCAGATGCTTTTCTTTCCAGGTCAAATGTTGCATAATACCACCACATGTTTGAAGTATCTGCTTCCAGAATGTTATTTTTTGATAACAAATAGTATAAAAAAAACCTAAAAAACAGCCCCAATCCATTTGTCCCTAATAAATTTTATGGATTTTTGCAAAGGCCTGGAAAAATAAAACCTTTCCTAAAATAACAAAGAGCAACTTCAGAGCAGCAGATTTCATGGATGATTACCATGGTTTTAGTGACAAGGGTTAACCAATTTAGTAATCTGGGTCTGACGGAGCTTTGCAGAGTAAGTCTCCCACTGCTTTTTGGACTAAATACTTTACTCAAATTTTGGGAAACCAAAAGATTGATTTTCTTTGCCTTTTGATTAAGAGAATGGGATTTGGACATGAAAATCCAATTAGATGAATGTGGGGCGTGGGAGGGAGACAGGGAGAGAAAGAGATGGATGGCACACGGCTCTGCTGCAAACAGACCTTATTCTGAAATTTGGACTACAGCTCTGCTGGCTTTCAGTTAATTAATTAAAACAGCTTCTCCTCTCTCCCCGTGCACTTGGACAAAAGATCATGAAGTTTTAGACTTACCAGGTGATAGTACTGAAAACTCACCAAAAAAAAGAGAGAGAAAACTTGGAGCCGTCGAAAATAAATAACAGGAGTCTTAAAAAGTGAGAGAAGGCAGTATTTTGTTATCTCCAGTATTTCTTGCAGTTAAGTATCTTGAATATTATCTGCATTGCTATCAATAAAATTTGCTGGGAACTCCATCTGTCTGTCATTCATAAAATGAGATGTTACCATTTCGCAGAACCATAAACCACATAAAAGTCAAAGGATCCAAACACTTTCCAAGTAAAAGACTCTTTGAAGCAGCTGTTTTGCTTTATTATTAGAGACAATTATGCTGTCAAAACAGCAGAATATTAGCTTTTCACATGCCTGGTTCACCTGTTTATTGAGTGCTGCCCAAGAGCAGACGTGCCAGGAGTGATGGGGAGCAATAAGGCTCTGCACAAATCTGGAGATTGCTCTCTTTGTGCAGAGCAATCAGCCATCTAATCCATCCAAGAGCTAGCAGGGGCTTGGGAAAAACGTTTTAAAGGAGAAAACACCTTGCAATGGACCCTTATGACTCTGTCCTTGCTTCATAATTTCCTTCTGAGTCCCAGCCGTGGGGTGCTGTCTTGGTGTGAAGGATGCTGGCTGTTTTTTTTATCTCAAAAAAAAAAAAATTCTGCTTATCTCTGCAAATTCCTGTTGAGGAAACCAAAGAGTAATCTGTTAGGAACTGCTCTTCAGCCTAATGAGGGCTCCTGACAGTAAGTTCCATGCTTCTGTCTTCAGGGGGTAACTTGAAACAGCAATACAATAATTGCTATTTTTATACCCATAACCTAGATTTAGAAGCAAATGGACAAGAAACTTCCATCACTGAGATCTTTGTGACCTCAAAGATGGCAGAATGACCTTCTGGTGGAATTTTGGGGATTATTTCACAGCAATATATAAAAAAGCAGCTGAAAAATCTATAAAAAAAGCAGTTTTAGTAGATGAAAGACAAATGCAGATTTGGCAGAAACATTCCAGTTTTTCATCTATCTTGTTACCTAGAATTTTTCACAAGGGAGACCTGAACATTGCTGTGAATTGTTCAATTAAAATCTACCAAGTTCTACACTAAAAAATAATAGTTATGTTCCTCTTTAAATATGTCTTCACAACTTTCTGTGGTTATTGAACTTGCAACATTATCTCTTATCTGGGGAATGCTAACCATGATAAACAAGGAAATAATCAGGGCCAAATGTGAGTTTTGGCAGTTGTTTTGGATTTTCAGCATTTGGGACGTTAGGGACGTGCACAGATCAAAATCCTAGAGGCTCTGTAAACACTGTAGCCCAGAAGCTCATATGTATTCTGAAGCTTTTATTTTCCTTTGTGAACACAACCTGGTTGGCAGTGATTAGTGGTTGTTATGATTTCATCTAGAAACCACTAACTGCTGTTAAAAAAAAAAAAAGTAATAAATTCACATTGAGCAAAACGTGTTAACAAAAACAGTGATTGTTTAGAGTTAGCACTTCTCTTTTGCAGCTCTAACTGAAATTGTCCCCTGCAAATCCATATAAATATATGTGTGTGCATGCATGGAAGATGTGGAGGGGATCTGAGATTTGAGCCTGGCAGGGGGATGCTCTGTGTGACAACAGAGCAGGTCACCAGTGAACTGCCTGAAAATATTAATTTACTGAAACCAGTGGGTTTGTTCTATGCCTGCTTAGAAAGGGCTGAACACATCTGGACCCTACTAGAAAGAACAGGTCACATGAAAATTGCTTTTAACACAAGAGAAAAATTACATAGCTCTTGTCTCAAGTACATAATTTACCTGGTGTGGTTTGAAGAAGCCTCTGTACTCCCTTATAAAATGAGGATTAAGTTGTACTGTGCTAGTAAATGGCTTTTTCTCTGACCCATACAGCACCTACTGGTGACACACAAAGTTCTGATTCAGGTAAACTGGGGCCAGTTATGATGGAGATTAAATGTTTGTTTTCTTGTACTACGTGTTTCTTGAATAAGGAATGTGTGAAAGGACATATAAAAGGAAATTCTCTTCTAAAGGATAATGCCATTATGAACTGGAAACTCAAAAAAAAAAAAGAAAGAGAGCTCAAATCCAAGCTGTTTGCAAAACAGTGAATTTAAAGTAGTTAGTGAGGTATAATTGCACTGAGGGAACCCAGGCTGTGCACTTTGTTTCCCCACATTTCTGAGCAGGGGGAAGAGCCAGTTCCTCTCAGCTTTTTCTCAGGATGAACACAAGGATAACAGACCCATCTGGGTCTCAGCAGCACCAAGTGAGGGGTGGTTTGTGTGCTACTCACAACTGTGACATCTTCTAGGCAGCATCTGGATCCCACTGGAAGCTTATCTCCTTTTTGACTTGTCTGCTAGCCTGTGTTCCAAAGAGAAAAAAAAAAAGGCATGTACAAGAGTTGCATTTCCACAAAGGCAGCACTGGAATTAGCTTTTTTTTTTTTTTTTTAATTGTCATTTAGATGCAATGAGGAGGGAAACTTATCTACAAGAAGTCAGCATTATTTTACTAAATCAGCTCTTAACTGATTGTGTCTTGCAGTATTAGGTTCATTCTCCTCCTTTTCCCTTGCCATCTCTTATGCAAGTCAATAATCTGTCCTCTGATTGTTAAAAGACTGCAAATCACTACACTTCTGTTATTTACCACTCATCTGGAACTCCCACCCACTACTTATTCTCTCCTGTGTGTTTAACTCCCAGCTACCCAGAGTATGTGTCAAAATAGGTTTTCACATATTCTTTAAACAGCAGAAATTAATTGCTGTGATTCTGCACATTCCAGAAAAGCCCAGAAGGTATAAATTCAGACTTACTCACATTTGCTACGTGGATGTAGCAGATTGTACTGACATCTTAGCAACACAGTGAATTGGATCTGTTTCTTAAGTGATTTTCTCTATAGAACAAATATCTGAATTAGAGCAATGCCTCCTGGTTAACATGATGGGCTTCATATTTTCTGTGTTCAGTACTGCTACAATTGAAAACATAATATTCAAGGTACTGTGATACTGATATAGGTGAAATGGGCTTCATCATGCTGTTGGATCAGTATAACATAGACCTTTTTAAAAAATCACCAGACCTGTTGAACCTGCTCAGATCAATGTGTTGCTTTAACCAGTAGGTTATTTATGTGCATGAATGTGATAAACTAATTGTGCAGAATGGGGAAATAATTCTATTTACTATCATTCAGACTGACACATTTTTCATAACACACATGTATGAGCTGACCATGCCAGCCACACACATCTGAATTTGAAAATTTTGTGCCACTTGCTTTGATTTCCAGAGCCACTGTCTGGGCTTACTGAGAGCACAAGCTGCAGATGCTGAAGCCACTGCCCAACTTCAGCTTTTTCCTGCCTTTAATTGTTGGAACACTGTACATGGGACAGACATTTAGATGATGAAAGGATCCTGTCCGTTGAATTGGCAGTATATTTAAACAGAAAGAAAGCAGAAAATTAGTTTTTCTGTGGTCTATTTGTTGTGTATTTTCTAGGAGATACTGACATTAAAGGAGCATTTGCCTGGAGGCCTCAGAGGATGAGATCAGAGCTCCATTATGTCCATCTCTGCGGGGGCCACATAAGAGAAATATGTTATAACAATAACAATAATTATTGTTATTATTATATTTCTCCCTTATATTTATTATTTATTGTTATTATATTTCTCTTTTATAGTTATAGTTAGTTATAGTTATAGTTATAGTTATATAATCACAGCNATAGTTATAGTTATGTTATAGTTATAGTTATATAATCACAGCAAAAGGACAGGAAGAATAAAGAATATATGGAGATGGTGTTGAGCTAAGGGATGGAGATTACTAATGGACACCTGGCCAGTAATTCAGCCAAGGCTTGTGATGACCATAAGAGCTGGGGAAGTTTGTGATCATGGCCAGGCTGGGCTTGGCTTGCAGATCTGCACCAGGGAAATAATCTGGAGCTCTGCCCTCAGCCGGTACCAATATCAGATTTAGGCTTTCCCATTCCTGACCTCCAGCTTGGATTCACAGAGCTGCTCTCCCCCTTTCCCAAAATCAGGAGCTGAGACCTGACTTTGTGGGCTCCCAGAAGGATCCTGGTATCTCCAAGGGTTGTGTGGATGTTTGGTGAGGTCTCTGGAATGCTTTGTTCCTCTTGGTCTGAGCTTGGGACTGGGGGCCAGGTCTGCAGCCATCAGTCCTGGGAGTCCTTCAGAGGTGCTGATGTGGGAGGACATTTCTCATAAAAATTGCTCATTACAAAACTGTATCTAGAAAAAGACATTTTTATGGCCAGCTGGCATTTTCTAGCAGTCAACTGCTCGTCATAAAGTTCCTGATGCACTTTGGGTTTGGGGTTAGCCTTCTTAATCAGGATGTCTTGCTCTTCTATTTGGTTCTGCAAAATGCTGACCTACTGTTCCATTTTGTTTTTATAATTCCACTGTAAACCTTTCCAAAAATCCTAGACAACAAAAGGCTAACAAAGCAAAACAGTCCTGTGCTGCTTTCATTTAAATATTTCTTAACCAAGCAGATTTCCAGTAAGTAGAATCCAGAATTATTTTGTTTTAGGAAAGCAAAACAAATCCATGAGCTAAATAATCTCTCATTTTCTCTTCCATTTATTGATTTTTTAAGTGACTGGAGAGGTCTTAAGCCTTGCACTTTCCCTACAATGGAAGGGAGTTCAACCATTTGGAGGAAATGTGTTAAGCTGATGGCAATGAATTGTAATAACATTTGCATAAACTAATTTATGTAGATTCATTTCAGGGTTAAAGTGGAGCCAAAACTTAAAAAGTAATCCAAATTGCTTATTAGATATTTCTGAAACACAGATAACTTTTAATATCCAGGCCATTTGTCAGTGAATTTAGCTTGTGTGTTTTATTTTTATTGAGCCAGACTAAAAGAATTTGGTTTTGATGAGGAATTTGTTTCCTAATGCAAGAATTCAAGTCATGTCACTCTACTGACCATCAGACATTAATGTTGTGTTTACTCAACATTCAGTTTCAGTGGGAGACTAAACAAAGAAAAAAAGACAAAAAGAAGACAAAAGGAGTCTTCTTGCCTTTTCAACATGTGAACTCTTCTTCCAGTCTGATATTCCAATAAAGCAACAGTGGATGTTTAAACAGAGATTTCAATCCCAAACACTTCTTGCCTGTTTGTTTAATTACATTTCTGGAAGGTTACAGCTCTCCAGCAGATCTGGGCTCTGTTTTCATAGGCTTCTCAAATTCTCTGCTTACTTTGACCCTGCAGCTTCGATTCAGTTCAATAACTCGATGCAGAACAAACCCAGCCAGCCCTGCTGAAGGCAGTGCCAGCTCTGCTCCTCAATTCACCAGGGACAGAGAGCTACAACAACATTTTCCTCTTTATTTTCACATTCTGGGCTTTGTGCCACAGCTCCCAGCAGTTCTGACACACACGTCCTGGTGTCTGCAAGGTGCTACTCGTCACTTAAAGTGCCATATAGAGCAAGAACATCCCTTGTGCCTTTCCCTGCTCTCAGGGTGTGGCAGGTCATGGAAAATATCCCCACCAACACCTGAGCAGTTCCTTGGCATGCAGTAATTTGGAGGGCTGATCTGCAGAAATACCCAAAAGTAACTTGGGGGAAAAAAAAAAAGTTTAAGTCAGTGTTCTTCACATTTAGGTTTTAGTTTTTAGGACATCAAACATAAAAGGTTGCTATCACATTATATGCACATACTTGATGCTCAGATTATATCTGTATTTCACCATAATTAAGTTCACTAGCCATCCATATATTTTTCTTTCTTCTTCATTTGCCTGGGCCTTATCACTTTATCCTCAGTCTTGTCTAAAGCTTCTTACAGTTCCACGGGAAGGGAGACCCTTTTATGTTAAAAATACATATCTAAATCTTTGTAAATGTTGTATGTTTCCTGCTGAGGTCTGAGTAAGCTTTCTCAAATAGGGTCTATTAGCATTTTAATAGCATACTCACACTAGGAAGTCTTTTTGTTTCACCAGCCAAATATGAAAATATTTTGTATTTGCAAAACAGTGATTTGATGCCAGTTACCCATCAGAAATGATCCCCATCACATGGAAAGTCAGGCCATCATAAACATCATGGCATTACATAAACATTAACAAGAAATAAATAGCTATCAAATGATATACAAACCTCTGCTTACAGATCCATACCCTGACAACTCTAAATAGTTTCACAGTTCTGCACTCTGTGCTTATATTTGAATCACAAACATTGGTAAATGTTGATGTCTCAATAGTTATAATGCAATTTAGCACCTCACTGTAGGAGCATACACACATATCCAAAGATAGTTGAATATTTTTTTTAATCTCCTGGGCAAATATTCTCCCCCACATTGCCTCACTATCAAATATTCCATACCCATGAGATCACTTTAATTCCCTTTGCCTACACAGGGAGAGATCATGTGCAGGGAAAGATCCCACAGGGAAGTGCCTCTATCTGATTCCTTCTGGAATTGGATATGGAAAGGGAAATTCTTTGGTAGTGCAGATATACTTGCCCCATTTATCACTATCAGGGCAGATTTGTCTTTTGCCCAAACTGCTCCAGCCCTGCCCACGATGCAGAGAGCTGAGGAGGAGAGTGGCATCTTTGCCTCAGAAGACAAAACAGGACTCAGCATTGGGTTTTTTGATACAGTCCTTGGCAGAAATCTTAAAGGTTGCATTTGTTTCTGTGGAGGCTCTTTGTTCCAGACTCTATCCAATGAATAAATCCTTCTGTTTGCAGGCTGAGCAAGATAAGCAAATGAGGAAGAGCTAGAAATTCCTTTTGCTTCCCTGTGATCTGATGGCACAAAGCCCTACGCCTTATATATGACTTAGAAGATGAATCAAAACTTTGTTTTCCTGTGGCTCTAATTTGTATGAAAAGATATAATTTCTGTAGAAAAATCCAAGTTTTGCTCTTGCACTCTGATTCCCCAAGCTCAGCTCTGCTGTAGGCTACACTCAACCTTGAATCGATAGCTGAAATAGAAAGGTCCTAAAACCCATCAAAGTAACAAGTTATATTTTGCAAAAATGACAAATAACTTTGTCCTCACAGAACGTGGAAACAACTTTACAAGCAAAGCAATAAAAAAAAAAAAAAGCATTGTTATTGCTTGAGTATATTATAACCCTCATTTGAAAAGAATCTCAGTCTGGTTTGAAATCACTCTGTGCATATGTTACAGGAAGTCTAGAGACATTTTGTTCCTTATTAATGAAGCATGGAGAAAATAGTACTGCATATATTTTGTTAGGAGTTTTGGCATCCTTATGCATGCTGTACATTAAGTCTTCCCTAATTAGATTTTTGTAAGTTAAAAGGCTCAAGGAGGGCAAACACACATGAGTATTTCTATAGCCACATTGGTTTTCTCCCCCAAAATATTCTCTGTTGTTTGGCACACTTCGTCCTAAGATGACCTTTCTGAATGGAGACAGGAGAAGAACAAATTGATCTTTTAGCTTGCAGATATGGAAGGAATATTGGAAAGCATGAATGTTCTGGTCCTAAAAAAGGTGGTTTTTTTCTTGGCAGTTTTTATAAAAGTGTGGTGTGAAGTGTAAGACTTCTTAGAGAGGGCAGATGTGGGCAGTGATGGGTGTCAGTGAAGATGCTTAGGGAGCTTCCCTTGACCCTGCTGTGAGCCCACAGAAGCTGCTCCACCCCTGGCAGTGCTCAGGGTCAGGCTGGACAGGGCTCAGAGCAGCCTGGAGACCTCTCCTTTGCTGAAAGTGCCCACAAGAAAAACACTGAGGGTTTGACCTCAAGGCAGAAACCTAACTCAAGAGAAAGCAGGTGGCTTTGCCCCTGAAGAAGTCAGCACATTTCTGCTGTTACTCCTAATGTTGGGGTTTTTTTGTGGTGCAATACAAAAATGGGAGTTTTGATATGATGAGGGTCAGACCCACTATTACAGCCAGCAGTTATAACATGGCAAAAAGAAAACTGGTACTTCCAGACCTGATTTGAAGGCTTTAGAAACATTAGAGGGTGAAAAGGTCTAATTTAATGTGCTTGAGGAGGAGAAGCTTTTCCACTGTGCGAGGAGTGGGGCCACGAGCTCGGAGCAGGGGCAGAAAGCAGAGCTGGGCAGGGGCAGAGGTGCAGCCCCAGGGCATCAGCACCGGGAGCCCCTCACAGGCAGAGCTCACAGAGGATGCCAGCACTGGGAGGACACAATGTCACTTGTCAGCAGTCTGGGACAACACAAATGAAGGATGTTGAGCCCAGGGATGCCTGGGCAGGAGGAGCAGCCGAGCTGGGGCTCAGCTCAGCTGCCCTGAGGTCCCCTCTCGTTGGGCAGGGACACTTTGGAGTTCCATGTATGGTTTGTGTGCCTTTCTGTTCAACATGTAATCCCCAGAAGCTCCTGCTTGTGTTTTTAACTCAAACTGTAATGAAAAAGGAAATTAAAGCCTTTCTAATTTAACAAAAGAATGAAAATTGCATTGAGAAAGAGTGGGGGGAAAAGGAGCTTTCACTCTTTTGGGATTTGAGAAAATTAGTCCTGCAGTATTTTTTTTCCTAAAGAAAAGGAATATTAGATATATTAACTTCATTCTTTTGTCCTTTCCTCTCAATGTTCTAAATTCTTTGTATTTAGAAAAAGAAATGCTGCAATCCAACCATTAAACTGATACTTTATTTCTCATTTTATAGTATTTTAATGCACAGTCTTAGTTCTGCAGACTTTTTCAGTATTTTCTCAGTAAGCAAAGCTCGTTACTTATAGATAAAATTATTTGTTCTATAAAAAGCAACAGAACTAATGCCCAGTTGACTTGTGTTTAAAACCTTCACATGTGTGATAGGTGGAGGTGTGCAAATGTGTATATTTTTGTGTAGGAGCTATGTTTTAACATTCTAATTAAGTTACTATTTAGTATTAGTGCTGCAATTTTTTTTTCAAATTTGTTGGCTGATAAAACTATTCCCTAAAAATGGTTAAGTTTAAGATCCCTGAGTGTTGGGGTGGTTAAATATAAAAGGGAATTTTAGGACTGTGGGTTTTAAAAATGGTCATTCCTCTTTGTTGTGTGTTTTCTAGCTCTTTCCACTCAGGCAGATTTTAATGTCTATTATATAGAGAATATGGGATTACAACACTTGGCTTTGCAGGAGTGGGATGCAAGAGCTCCTGGAGCTTCTGGGCTGCTGCCCCTGGATGAGGCATCTCTGTGTGCAGTGGTCCTGGGGAGCTAAACCTGCATGGAAAGGGGGCAGGAAATGCAGTGGTTATCCCCACCCAGCTGTCAGCAAGCAGAGACTCTGGCAAATGAAAGGAGTTGCCCAAAAGCTGAAGCTCAAAGCTGGTTTTCCTGGGGCCAGAGCTGATGTCTCTGCTGCAGGGGCGAGCAGCAGCCATCAGGAGCAGCACAGTGTGTAAACAACTCTTGTATTTGCTTCCTCAGAGAGCTGGAGAAGCCTTTCTCCCCAGTACCCCAGTGTGCTTTATTTTCTTGGGCTGGGGTCTCTGGAAGGTGAGGAGGAGTGAGGAAGGGCAGCTAAGCACTTGCATCAGCCCTTGGTGGAGAGGTTAAGGGGGCCAGGAGAATTAATGACCTTAACAAGGCAACAAAAACCTCTTCAGGGTGAACACAAAGATGGTGACATGTCCTGTAGTCAGAGTTTTTGTGGATGCCTTCAACATGATGAGTGCTGAAAGAGATCATAGAGGCTGTGATAGAATACCTCCAGTGACAGAGGGGCTGTTACCTGGGGAGGACTGGTCACAAATAAAAAGGACATGACCTGCTAGAGAAGATCTTGGCTGTTTGATGTGGCAGTGGAGTGGCCTGAGGCAGGACAGAGCCAGGGCACTGGGCTGGGGGTTGCTGCAGACTCTGTCACCAAATAAGTATTGAGCCAAGTCAGAATATCTTGGAGATAATACAGCAGACTTGATAGGACCACTATTTTTACGAGGCAGTTTTCAGGGAACAGTTCCCAGTGATAGGAAAGAGATGAAAAGTATCATAGAAATTTAGTGCATATAATCAAAACTTTTATCTCCTCATTGTGGAGCTCTGAATTTATGACCAGACCTGTCAGGAGGATAACAGCAGCTCTGCACATGAAGTGACCTTTGCAAAGGAAGGCATGGAAGAAATTCCCCTTTTCCTCTCCTGGGAAGGAGGGATGGTGTTCTCTGCTCAGTAATATTTTGTCAAGAGTCTCCCTTCCTTACTGCCAGGTTAGTATCTAGCAACTTGTTTTTCTCCAGCCTGCCTCACCAGAGGAGTGGTTGGGCACTGAGGGACCAGGTGGTGGGACTGGCACCCCTTGGTGGCACGAGCAGGACTGTCACCAGTGCTCTGATCACTGCCTCTGGCACTTAGGTTTGGTTTTCTAGCCTCCAGATTTGTGTTGCTTTCTATGGAGCTGAAGTCACACATGATAGAAAACTACAGCCAAGCTGATCAGTTTGCCCCCCAAAACACGAGTTCTGAGTGGGAAGAAATTATACTCAGATTTGTGCTGAATTAAACAGAAAAGTTTCAGCCAGAAGAAAATGTGAATGAGTAATGGTTCAGTTCAAAATAAAGCCCTTGAAACTTTCCTTTTGAGGAAATTTTGAGAGGAAAGTAAAACAACATCAAACAAAAAATGCCCCCAAAAATTAAGCTTCATTTTGGGTTCAATATGAAAGATCTTATGGAAAGGTTTGATTGGCTTTAGGTCAGTCCAAAATCTACAGAGGGCCTCTCCTACTGTCCTGATCCAGCAACTGGATCAAGAAGCCGCCTAGTGACACTGTTCAACTCTTAGTGAAAGTTTCTCCATTAGTTCCTGCTAAGGCCACTTGTTCACATCTAAAATATCTAAAAATTGCTAAAGTGGACATCCAGGTTTGATTTAAAGGATGATAAACCAGGCCCTTTGCAATACCCTTATGGTACTGTCCGCGAGTGCTGGGTCTTCCCTTCACATTTCAAGGGCTTTTTGCAGACTTTGGCCACTTTGACTTCTGCTCTCTGCCCTTAGCAAAAACACATGGAGGTATAAAAGAACAGGATTACCCGACTCTGTCCGGATTTCAAGAGCAAAATTCCAGATTAAAGCCAACTTCTCCAATATGCCCAGCTTTGGGAAGTCAGAAGTGGATGGAGCTTTTAAGAGACATCTCTGAAAATTAGGCTTGAGATTCAAAACCTGGGAATGAGACCCCTGATCCATACAAACCAAGTGAGAAATTTTTCCTGATTTCCTCAGGTTTAAGAAAAGTTTCTCCTGATTTCCTCAGGTTTGTTCTCACCAATAGTTCTCGTTCTTTGCATTTATTCTTTGCTCTTTTCCACAGCCTAATAATCCATCAGGCTCTGAGGCTTTTTATGCACAAGCTTAAATTTGAGAGTATTTGTTCTCCAGCTGAAATAATTTTGTTCTGATGGCAGAAACCTGTCTTTTGAGCAAAGAAGAATGAACAAAGAAGAAAGAAAAAAGCTTTTTATGACTTGAAACATTTTAGTACTTAGGCTTTTTTTTTTAGAGCAGCTTCTCAGATGTGCCTATCCACATTGTATGTCAGTTCTTCAGTAATACATTTAAACCCAATATTTCACCTACATTTGGTAATGGAATTGTGTTAAGTTCTTGCACCTTTTTTGAAAATAGACAGCTGGCTTCAGTGAAGAACCTCTGTTAATTCACAAGAGAGGAAATGGTTGATAAGTTCACTTTTTCTAAATATCAGAGGATGCACACTTGGCAGCTAGAACCTTAACTCCACTGCTCTCAGAACTACTTCTTCTTTTAAACAATGCCAGTGAAGGTCTGGACTCATTATTCTTGAATTTCCTATTCCACAGTTGTGTAAATCAACCCATTTCCTTTGCTCCCAGTGAAACCACATTGTTGTTCACTGGCTGAGGATCCAGACACACCATTGGGGTGGACAGCAAATACACAAAGCTTTCCCTCTGCTTCTACCCAGCCAGCAATGAGGGAAAACACTGGAGTATCCCCAGTGGCTATGCAGGGATGCAGCATGGTCAGTGCTTTCTCCTTTTGGCTGGAAGTGGAACTCTTTCCAGTCTGGCTTTGCAGGAAGCTCCTGTCCCTGCTGTGCTGTGCAAGGTGGTGACAGCAACATCTGCAGAGAGAAGGTTTGGGCAGTGCAGACTCTGACAGGCACCCTGAGCCAGAGCAGGCAGCTGAGGTGAGCTGCTGGGCACCATCTGCCCTGGGAAAATTCAGTCTCTGCTTTTAAATGCTTGTTTCTGCGCAGAGCTTAAAAGAGACAACAGCACCACCAACAAAAAACCCCAGAAAACGTGGAAATAGTTCCATCTGTGTTTAAAAACGTGTCACAATCTGCCCAGGGAACACGCTGGAGTGTGGCTGAGCTGCAGGATGGCAGCTGAATGCTGAGAGCAGGGCACAGCACAGCTGGCTGTGCCTCAGTCTTGGTGGGAATTGCCTGTGGAGATGGGAGTATGTGCTCTGAGTGAAAATGCACCTGCAGGAGTAAACCCATCTGAATAGAGCTGTTAACTTACCAACAAATGGAATATTGAACTAACCTAAAAGTGACATAATAGAGAAACAGTCAGGGTCCATATTGGCATTCAAGTGGCTATTTTTAGCTTGTATTTACTAATTGCATAGGAGTAAGAAAAGTAGGTGTAATTACAAAGACAAATGGTCTTGGTAAGTGGAATAAGCTTTTTTTCTGCATGGTGTCTCCTTCAGAGGAACTCATACATTTATTCCTAGTGTTTTTCTAAGAACAGAAGAGCAAGCTTACTAAATAGGTAGTAATTGGTATGAAGTGGGCAGGCAGTTAAAGCTGAAAGCACTTGTACCCACTTCCCTCTTCATTATATTTTTGTGTCATGTAGATGGCAGAAGTGCAGTATCCTGACAATTTACTTGATTAAAAGTGACATTGTAAATATAGTCAAAGGCAATTTGTATTAGAAACTATTTTTGATAAGAAGGTTGTCCTCTGTAGCGTTATTAGCCTTTATGAGATGAAAGACAATGGAACCCTAATTTCCATATAATTCCACTTAGTATTTTTTAATAAGGCTTTGTGTGTTATTCAGCCACGGGTTTTGATTTGCACAGATGGAACCAAGTGCTGGAACATTTTCAAAAAATGTAAATATAAGGGCTGTATTTCAGGCTGGTTTCACTTTTCGTTTCAACAGCAGTCATGCAGGCAGGGAGAAGTAAAGAGGAGGTCTAAAAATATTCATGCGCTGTATAGTGCCCTGAGACCATGCTCAGGTCTCCCACTGACTTCTCTGTCTCCTGGCACAGCAGTTGTTGAGCCAAGACACAGAATTTATATTGCTGTCCCCAAAGTTATGTTCTTATCAATATGTTTTTTCAAGAAAAAAAACCCCAGCAAACCAGAACACATCTCACATGCCCCCCCAAAAAACCCAAAATGGGTCAACCAAAAAAAAAAATTCACCTGCATGCTTCAGAGGCTCAGTTATTCCAGACAGTCTGAGTTCCCAGTGTCATCATGAGGAACTAAAGATTAATCATATTTCACATATTATTGTGGAGGCTGAAACCAATAATATCATCATCTCTGGAAGCTATATTTGTAAGCCAGTGCAGCAAATGTCTTTCTGTTGCTCTCTTATCAAATTTGCTGTTTATTAGTCCAAGGACAATTTTTCCCCAACTTCCAGCACTTCTAATCAAATTGGGAAATGTTAAAATCAAGCTAATGGACCTCACGGCTGAGAGAGGCACTCCAAAATCCTTCTCTTTCTCTTTCTGTTGTGTTGAATCGGCAGAGGTAAAAGCTGATATTCCTTGCCATGAATATCAGATAATTCTGTTTCAGTTTTAAAATCTGGAAATGCACAGCATATGAATATATACTTAAGACTTTCAGCAAAGGAAGAACAATTTTCCATGGTATAGCAGGTTACTTACTCTGCCACAGTTTATTGAATTGACTCATGTAATTCCTCCTCTCTCTCCAAAACTGGTCATGGAAATTAATTTATACAAATCTACAACCAAAATACAAGGAAAAAAGCAACCAAATAAAGGAGATGCATCTCCATGTTTGAATAGATAAGCCAAATGGATAAAAAAGATGCTCAAGCAGCAGGTATACAAAGTGAGGACCACAGTAACACCTTTCCAGCTTTAGTCATGCTTCCAATGTAGCTGTTGCCATTCCTTTTGGTGTTTCCTTTAAGTAGGACCTGCCTCTCAGGGTCCCCCTTACACACAGCTATAGAACAGCTCTGACTGTTGGCTGTCTTAACTCTTCTGACCTGTGCAGGCACTCAAATCCAGCCCTTCACACAATTCCTGCAGGGGATTTGCACGGGCAACTCTTCCCATGCTCAGGAAAAATGTTGTGTTTTTCCATCAGGGCTGCAGCCCAGAGAAACAGTTTTGAGGAGGGACATGGAAGGGAGGACTCCAAACTGTTAATGAAAAATTAAACCAATTATTCCCAGAGTGCAGTACATCTGTAGAAATTGGTTTGGAAAGATTTCTGATTCCACAGATTTGTCCTCAGGTGTCATCCTCATTTCTTTTATTCCTCTGCTCTTTCACTCTTTGTGAACCAAGCCAACAACTACAGCAATGCAACTGAATCTGCAGCCCATCTCCACATGCCTACTTAGAAAAAAAGATAAATGAGGCACAGAAACCCCTCATTTGCCTTGTCCCTGTCCTCTCCACGTGCTCCTCTCACATGGGAATTGTTCTGTGCAAGTGTCAGTGGCTGGAGGGGGAATCAGGCACAAACCTGCACAAATGTAGGTGCGAGTTTGGGAGGACACAGGGCAATGGCAAATTCAGGATTAAACAAAAATGAGGAAATGCAGATGGCAGAGTGCAAGGGGAGCAATGCCTCATGCTAGCTGTGCACTTAAAACGGGGGGGGAAATCAAAGTGTGACTGAGCAGGTGCTGCTGGATGACAAATACAAGATCCTGTGAGAACAGCAGAGTACACCTCCAGCATCACCACCTGCTGCAGCCAGGGAGGTGGAATTAAAACCTGAGCAAGAGGGAAAATAACTGCTTAGCATGCCCAGATTTCAAGGCACTGAGAAAGGATGATATCCAAGTCATGTCTGTTGGGCAGAGATGAGGAAAGAGAGTCTGTTGGCAAGACAGCATTAGTTCCTCCATTACCATCCCAGGGGAGATGCCTTCAGCCAGGTTGAGCAGAGAAGCCTCAAAAATCTCATTGCCCATGACTGGCTGCATGCTTCATGAGCCACCCCCTGAATTTCTGCCCTATTTGTATCTTTTACTGGTTGCTTGCTACCCCTGATAGATGAATATTGAAGCTCTAATTCCAGTGTGAGCTGGAATATTTGTTAGGAATGCTGAAAGGTGGGTTAGGAACCAGGCTGAAAGGGAGAAACGGTGAGCAGCAAGGGGATGCTGGAGTGACTGGGAGTGAGGATGGTGATGCAAAGAAAAGCAAAGAGGAAATTCAGGCTGTTCACACCAAGAAAAGCTGGTTGACAGCAAAGAGGATGGCATGGGGTGAGTTGATAATGGAACACCACCAAGGGACTGGACTAATGGCTGAGCAAGGCTTATCTTGGGATTGTCAAACATGAGGGCATGGAAAACTTTATCAATTAATGATTATTTTGAGAAATTGTGAGGGAAGATGATTGGTTAGACAGGGCTGCAGAAGAGGAAGAATTGCAGTGGAAGATGCTGAAAGTCAGAACTCACCTGAGCAGTAGAAGAAGAAATTAAATTAGTAGGTTTGGAAAGGAGAAAAGTTGGAAGGACTGGGGGCAAGAGGAGGTATCAGAGACATGGGAACATCACAGCCAGGTGGCCAACAGAAAAAGAATATTTGGGAGCGAAATCAGTAGTGGGCAGAGTAACTGAAGATGGAGGAAGGCAAAATGGTAAATGCATGAATTAGCATAAGAATGTAGAATGTAGAAAATGGAGGATGAAGCTTTAAAGACAAAATAGGGCATTTTGTCAAAAGAAGATGCACTTGGAAAATGACACAAACAGCTCTCTACAGAACCTTTTTTTTTTTCATATCCACTTGGTTTTATTTTTTTAGAAAAACAAAAGAGCAAAATTTAAAAAAATCCCAAAGCTTTTAAACAGGCCTGGCTGTTTAATAGAGTGGTTGGGACATTATGTTAAGAAAATGCCATGCCTTTGTGAGCTCTTCAGATAGACCTCAAAGGGACTTATCTTACATGGGGACAGCATCTTGACAGTCCTCATGGAGGAGAAAAAGCTCTTAATTTTAAAAGAATAAATTTTAAAAGGAGAAGCTACCCCAAATTTCTAAGGGTATTTCCACAGTGCAGTGTAGTATCTACTTTAAGAAGAGCTGAAAAGGTTTATTCAAGGGTTATGAAAATTATGTTCCCTTTAAAGTTATTTATATTTAAACACTCAAAAATCATTAGTCACTTTAAAAAATGTTGGCCACTTTTTTGTATACTACATTTTTCTATGAGTAGTTGTGTATCATGCAAAATACACAGTGTTTCTGAGCCAAGGGCTTTTAGTATAAATTGAGTGGGTTCTAAACTAAAGCAGAATTGTAAATAAATGTAATTTATTGCACATCTTACACTTTCTCTCTTCCCTTCCAACTCTCAGTCAGAAAAATCTAAAACACTGAGGATTGTGTGCTCCAGAGTTTGTCAGAGTAGAACTCGACTTCTGCATGGAAAGATTTCTTGCATTTCCACAATTCCCAGTTTGTACTTGCAGAAAATGGTACCAGGCATCTGGATCTCTGATCTTTGTGGAGAAGAAGGCAGTGAATTACTTCCTATCTGCTGGAAAATCCTGCCCATTTTCACTTCATGAATCTACAGCAGACAGTGAGCTCCTTCACTGCACTTCTGTTTACTCCATATATAAAAAAGGCTCTGTAGATGTTTTAAGCTCCTGTTTGTGCAGCCAGAGCATAACAAAATCTTGTTTGTGAGCTCAGATCCTCCCTCTCAAAGGAGCGTGCCATTTGAACAGGAAACTCTGCCAAGGGAAAATGAGAGTTTCCCAAATGAGTACCTGTGGAGGGGGAAGTGCTGATCCCCTCCCTGAGCTCTGCAGCCTCCAGCCAAACCCTGTGGTGGCCACAGGGACACGAGGGTGCCTTGGGTTGATGGGAGGTTTTGTGATTTGGGGGTTTTTTCCTCTTTTTTTCTCAGCAAAACTGTCCTTCCATTTTACAGGGTGCAAAGTGGCACAGAGTAAACATTATCAGTAGTACGAGGCATGAAATGAAATGAGGAGGAAAATCAAGAAACGCCATTTATAAAACAGACGGAGGGGAACATTGCACTGCGTGGTGAATCTGCACCTTTAGACCTCCTCAGCTATTAAATCACCCTCCTTCTTCTCATAATGAGGATTCAGTTCTGAGAGTTAATGTACAGCTCATCCATACACCCAGATGGAAATGCAATACATTTTGATAACCATATGGTACAACATGAAAGACAGTCAAGTATAAAGATTATAACAACCCAGAAATTAATTTAGTGCTGAGCTTGATCTAGATCCCACTAAAACCCAGTGTAAGCTTTTTCAATGACATTTGGGTCAGGTCTTTCAGGTCTTTCTGTGCTCTTTGTGTCTGACTTAAGATTATTTGTCAAAGGTCAGCATAGCTGAGCATTAATAATAGATAGCTTGAAGCATTCTCTGCCTTTAAATCTGCCCACAAATCACCTTTTGGGAATTCAAGGGGTTTTTTTACTATTTAGCTTTCCCTAAAACAATAATTAGATAATGTTCCACTTGCAGCTGTAATTTGTGTTGGTAGTAATGAATGGTAAAGTGTTCCTCCACGAATGACTGGGTGAAGGTGATGTGAAAATACAGCATTTTAATACAAGATAAAGTACAGCAGATTATAGAGTGGCTGTGATTTTAGGATAGTCTGTATTCTTTGCAACCAGGAAAATAGCACTGGCTATCTAGAACACAGGTAATTTTTTCCCTAGGTTTTGGAATACCAGTCATTTTCAAAAGATTTTGGAGTCTTTCTAAGAGCAAGTTGTGGTGACAAAAACACAGGTCTTTAAAAACAAAAGACAGGACCATTGTACAAGTGAAAGCAATTGCCAATGAAGAGGCATTAGCTGAGTAAATATTACCACCCAGCTCCACTTAATTGAATACTTTGCTAAACACATGAAAGTACTTTTATGGATACCCAATATGCAAACTGGGAAATGCCAACTCACTTACTGGATTCTTATTTAATATTTCCTGTTTTCAGGGCTGAAGCATCTAACAGAGCTGCTTTGTAGCACTCCCCTGAGATCTGTTGAATGCCAATGTTCAGGGACCACAGTGTCACTACCAAGCAGACACAGGAAAAGCACAGCAAGCGTTGAGCAGATTGTGGGTTTGCTCTCCAAAGGGCCCCCAGCAACACCTTCCATGGACTTTCACAGATGGAATCCTTCTTTCTGTGTGTGCTTCTGCCCTGTTCTGAGGCCAGAGCCACGGATGTCTGCCAGTTCTCCATCTCTGACACAGCACCTCCTGTTAATAGCCTGTATCTCTGTGTTTCCAGCCCACCCCTCTGAGAGCTGCAGAGCAGCAGCCTTTTCCTTGGAGAGGCTGAGCTTTGGTCCTGCCACGCAGTGTCTGGGGAGCACCACCCCTGTGCTGGTTGCACTGACCATGGCACTGCCTTTTCCATGGAATTCCTCCTGGACACAGGCATCTGTGTGTTTTAGGGTCTCACCCTTCCCACTCCCCTCTGGCCAGCACAGCCACTCGTTCAGAAGCAGCTGCCTTGGACAGCAGCCAGGTTTTTGACTAAGAAAGATCAATTTAAATGAATGTTCATCAGAGTTTAATGATCCTTGTTAGCTCCACGCCAGGGGCAAGATCGTCTCCTGACACCTCTGCAGGTATTATCACTCTGCAGAGGTACAAAGACAGCAGGAGAGATCCTCATCCAAAATGGAGCTCGCAGGCTGACACAGAGCCCCTGTTAATCACATCTCACCCAGCTGCATGCAGACAGATTGCCACCTTGCACATATTTCTGAGGTGTGCTCAGAAGGTCATTGCTTATTCTTATCGCTGAAGGGGATTGAGGTTGTATTATGGGTATTTATTGTTCCTGAGGATTTCTAGTTTTTATTACGGATGCTCGTAATCAACCTGCAATGTTATCTCCTAGCTCAGTGAGTAGCACAGTTTGCTCAGGCTGCTTATTTCCAGAGAGCAGGCAGTGTACCTACCACCCAAAACACACAAACAAATTCATTCCCAGTAGGATCATAACCTGCAGTTCAGGGAGTCAATTTTTCTGCAGTAGCTTCAGTGTTCCGTGGAGTCTCATTAATGCACATTTTTAAAAATCTGCACAGATGCCTGAGCAGGCATTAGGAACCTCAGAAAATCCAACCTTTAGTTTTGTATTTGGTGTGACTTGACTTTTTGTAGTGTATGATAAGGTGGTGAGACTAATTGCTGTCAGAGCTGAATTCATTGCAGTTCTGCAAAACACAGATTTGTGTTAGTGTGGCCATGGAAATGTTATGCTCTATGTGCAAATGCTCAGAGATTCAAACCTTATCAAATGTGTCACAGAACCAGTGCTCCTCTTGAACCTGTAAACTTTTCAAAGCTATTAACTTTTTCTAATTTACATATCTGTACACTGGGGTTATGGTCCCTACTTCTTACCTCTCTGCATCAGGGTATGTTCAAAAGGGTAGAATGTAGAAAGGGTCCATAAGATTTGAGCAGCAAAATTGCTTTCTTTGAAATCTCTGGGATTTTTTTTCTACATCTTTGTAAAAGAAGTATATGGGTATAACAGTCCCTTTTTTAAAAAATCAATAGTTGAAAGTGATTTGCTCTGATTAGGCTCTCAAGATTGCTCTAAGTTACAAGATTGTTGGGTTTAAAACAGCAGGTGAATTTTCTGTGCCACTTAATCCCAGTAGAGTTCACATTTTGCTTTCTAATCCTGAAAGACCCTTTCTCCCTCTCAGGTCTCTGCTATCATTCTTGCTGCTGTGATGGTGATCTAAGCATTGAGTGAGCAGTCAGTAGTTCCCACCTTTGCAAGGCTTTTCAGGACTGCAGGTGGTATTTCTTAAAAGTTAAATCAAGCCTTCATTCTTCTGAGGTGAAAACACTGAAATCCCCCATAATTAACAGTGGATGGGATTTTCCCCTGTAATCCTGAGAGCTGAGAGGATCAGGGAGGACAGTCCTGTGCAGGGCTGTCCATCAAAGCAGGGCAGTGTGATGAGCAGAGGCGAGAGCAGAAGTGCCCAGAGCAAACCTCCTGGAGCAGGGCAGCTGGGAAGCACAAGGGAGTCTCCCCTGGGGTTTGCAGGTTCATGGTGGATATTCTCTCAGTCCTGGAAAAGTTTCAAGGTGCCCAACAGTTTTTTACCCTGCCCTTCACCAGTCTCAGATGAAGCCTGTGGGCTCTGTGTGGCCCTTAATTCAAAGGGAAAGCAGTGCCAAGCCTTGCAGCCTGTGCAGTCCTCTAAGATGTGACAAGTGACAGGGTGCCATCGCTGTCCTGAGGGATGACAGGGCTGTCCTTTGCATCCAGACTGCTCTAGGGGGTTTAATTTCTTCTGATAAATTAAAGGCATTAAGAAATGTCTCCTGCCCTTTGAAGATACACCAAGAAATTTCACTTAGCTTAAACACAATATAATGGGGTTGTTAATCCCAGACTTTACCCTAAAAATATGGGTTTTAAATGGTTTGAAAGTGCACTGCAGAAAAGTCATCAAAATGGCTTGGTAATAAACAGACATTGCTCATCATACACCAGCAGAGAGAGGCTTCATTTCTCAGTGGTTAAATAGTAGCATTAGAGATGAGCTACTCTGTGATTTTGTTTGCAGGGTAAATGGATGTCCAAATATATTCTTACTGAGGAAGAACTATCTCACCATTACTGAAAAATAAATGCAAATGTTAGAGTCATAATCTGCTTTAACCAAATAATGCACAACAATTAAGTGTTAAATTATTGATGTTATAAAAGGCAAAACAGCCGCTAGGCACAGGAGTTTCCATGACTTCAGCACTGAATTATGAAAACTTTCTCCCCATTTTTGTCAAGAGTATTATTAAAATGTAATTCTTTTTTTCTTTTTTTTTTTCATTTGAACTTTGAAGTCTGTTTAAGCAAGGCCATTGGGGAAAATTAATTAAATTGGGAAAGCTAGCTGGCATATTTACCATTTCAGAGGCCATGCTGTATTTGTGCAGTGAGAGGTGAATTGGGTTTGCATTCAGAAGAGTAACCTGTCCAAAGTCAGCCCTGAACAGCAACAAACCACAGAGGCACAATCTGGTTATTGCAAAACAGCTACTGGCTAGTGAGGTTTACAGCTTTATTTCATCTTTCAGACTACTGAGGCTCTCTGTGTATTGATAAATAGGCTTTAGAAGGCAACCTGGGGTTGTTTCTGTGGGACATTCCCTGAACAAGGGAAAAGAGAAAGTTTGGGGTGCAGTAGCCTTTTAGTTTAGCATAGAGAAACAAGGCTGCAGAACTGGAAGCAGACAGCACACAGATCCAAACCAAATTAGGTGCTTTAATTATGCAGTGAGTGCTGAGGAAAGGTCTGGGCTCTCCATCTCTGTGTCCCCAGGTCTGTAACACAGAGTCCAGACTGGGTCACCAGATGGCCCTGTGGGGCTGTGACCAGGATGTGTGTGGGGTGGGAGGGATGTGGGGTATCCAGTGAGTTGTGTTTTAAGACTTATGGCACAAACTACAGTTTGTAACAGCTTGAGAAGGTGGGATTTGGGGCAAAGCTGGTGGCAGGGTCTCACCAGCTGCTTTTTCACAAACCTGCAAATGTGATGTTGCACATCCCCTAAGCACAGCACTGCCTTTGGCAGGATCAGATCATTGGTACTTACTTCTGGATTTCAGGCAGCAAAAAAATCTCAATACCTCAATATTTATGGCACAGCCATAAATCCCTCACAAGAAATAAGCAACATGTTGGGAACATTTGACAAGTTTAGTAACTGTACCACAGCCTAGATGGGGGTTTTGTTTGTTGGAGACTTGTTTATTTATTTTTTTTTTTTCCATGAGTCTGCTAAATTATTTAGGGGCTGAATTTTAAAATTAGAAGACATGGCATTAAAAAAGTGAATGAATATTTTATGAGGGGTTCTGGGATTTTGTGGTATCAAAATACACGTTGCAGCCTTGGAGACTCCAGCAGGGAGCCACAGGAGCATTCCCTCCCTTCTGTCTGACCCCCAGTGCCCACCACAGCTGCAGCACAGAGCACAGGGGTCACTCCATCCCCCAGGGCAGGAGGGAACCCAACTGCACCACCTCACATGGGGTTTCAGTAGTTTTCCTTTATAGTGGTAAATAGGAACACAGTATTTTGTATCAGTGGGGTTCCTCCATGTTCTGTGAGTGATTTTTAGCTGAGGAATGTGGGGTTTGCTTACAATATCAACAGGAGAGGTGAGGGGAGTTGCAAAAGCCATTTGAGACTGCTCCCAGCAGCACCACGGGATCAGCAAAGCTGCTGGGAAGTGCAGGGATGCTGGAGAAGCAGGAATGTGTGCAGAGACCACAGGAGTGAGAAGCACAGGCTGGCAGGGATAGAATCTTAGGAGGTTTCTCTGCAAGGAGGAGCAGCAAGAATAAGATTCATGAGCTTTCCTCGAGGGCACCACCAGGTATCCTAGAGGGGTGTGTTTGAGCAGGCTGCTACACTCTGAGCTCTGTCTGTTCTTCAGTAGATCCCTTAGCAACCTTTCAAGTCAGCCAAAATCTGCAGTAAGTACTGATGGCTGCAGCCAGGCTTTCTCCAGAGTAATTTACCTGTGTCTAAATGTACGGGAAATAAGTTCTGGTGACACTTCTCATGAATTAGTAGGCCTTGCTGACACAAATCAGGAACTCAATACAATATTCAGCCAGCACATTAAATCTCCTAACATGCAGCATGCTGAGACACTCTTCATTATTAGCAGGAGTACGAGGAGCTGAAGAAATGCCAGCTGTCCCCTGTGATGGCAACGACAATGACAAAGGCAGCAATAATTAGTGCTCTGCTGCACAGCTGGCGTGGATGGAGCTGTTCTTCAGAGCTGCTCTCCCTCTAGGTGCTACACAGAAATCCTTGATCATTAACCAGCTCTTGGTGACGCTGAATGAATGAGGTCCTCATGAATGAGGTCCCATATGTCCAATTTAATAAACCACAAAATTTAAAATTTAGCAGTAATTTTAATTGAGGTATAAAATAATAATATAATCAAATATAATGAAGTATTTACAAATAGAAATTTGGCAGTGGTTCGGATAAAGCATAAGCAAAACCGATCAGGGTGCGTGGAGGGTCGTTCACCCTGCCTCACGTACAAAAGATAAAAGAATCNTCTGAATGACCTGGCAGGTGGCACGGTGCACATTGAGCTTGGTGTTATGTAAGAAAGCACCATGTTCCAAGCAAGCCTTATTATTTCACAGATAAGACCACTATTTTAGGTTCCCTATCTGGAATTGTCCCAACCTATTCATCTTCAAGGCTGTTCTTGCCTAAGGAGTTGCCTGGACTTTCATTCATCTCAATGCCGATTCCGCTCTTGGAGTTTTCCCAACTTTGTCCTTCCCAAGGCTGTTTGTGTTAAAATATCTCCATACTCCATCCTGTATCTCATGAACATCTGTAAACATCTCTTTTGTGACACTAATTACATATCACTTTCCTCTATTACTTTTTAACAAATATTTTTTAAAATATTGACGTAGTTACAATTATTAGCATGAATCACATTCGTTTATCACACTCTGCAACGTTAACGATCCCTCGGAGCTGCATGCAGTGGATGTGCAGGCACACAGGTCTCAGTGTGTCAGGGTGGTTGTGCTGGGCATGCAGCCTGAGCTGGGGCAGCAGCACAGCCCCTCTGGGTTCAAGGGACCCACAGTGACAATCTGCTCTGGTCTGCAGTGTCAGAAAAAGTCCTTGTCCTTGAACTGAGAACTTCCCTTTGGGTTCTCCCACAGTCTTTGACGACAGTAGTGGGGAAAAAAATATTTTTTTGGCAAAGCCTTGTTTTGAAAGGGGCTAAATTTTCACCCCAGAATAGAAGTTGAAAGTTTATCTCATGAAGCTTACAATCTGACAGTATTTATTTAATTCTTTGTTTCATTTTTATACACATCTACCTTTCCTGCTTTGTTTTCCAAAGCAGGACACACTCAGCTTTGTGCAGGGCTGATCTTGGTGGGATGTTCCAGCCAGAAGTTCTGGCAGTTCTCTGGTGTACTCACCACCACTCTCTGCTGTTAACCAGGCAGTGAGGGCTGACTGCACATCTGTTTTTTTGGTGTTTTTCAGGAATAGATCTTCAATAATTTTAAGGCCCATCCCATTTGCCTTAAGAAAAAGTGAAATTTAAAAAAAAAAAAGGAGAAGAAAAAGAAAAACTTGAAAGATTAAATGGAAATTCTGCTCTGCAAATTTGATTCTGGAAAAGGAGAAAAATTTCTTGCTGAGGGATGACTTCACAAACTTACAAACTAAAAGGCTTTGGGAGAGACAGCCCCTCAAGCACCTCCAAGGAAGTGTTTATGAGAGCCAAGGCTGTTTATGATTACTTAGCACCACAAATCAAAGCATCCTTTCATAGCATCACAGAACAATTCCCTGGACCATACCAGAAGAAGGAGTTAATTTTTTCTGACCAGATTATGCTGCAATTATAATGTGCACCAGAGAATAATTTGTTCCTCCATTGCAATGCTGGAGATGTTTGCTCCCTTTCACAGCATCAATTTCTTCTGCTTTTGGCAAATACTACAACAAAGAGAGGGAAGTGGTTTCAAACGTGTCCATCCTACTGCCATGGATTGTAATGAGCATGGAAAATGGGCCAACATTAACTCTCACAGTGTCAGTGGCATAAGCCCAACTGCCAAGCCATTTCAATTAATTATGTGCTAATAGTCTCTGGGCTGATGCAGTGTTCAGCATGCTCTATGTGTACAAGTTATCCTCATCAGCTCTATTTTTTCCTTTTTGAACAAAAATTAGCAGTAATCCTTCAATTCTGTGGAAGCCTTCTGTTGCAGTCCAAAAGTCAATGCAGCATTCAGGCTTCATATGCACGTTACCATTCCCTCGGGCCCTTGCTGAGATGGTGTTTTTAGGAAAGTTAAACACCATCAGTATCCTGTGTCCTGCTCTGCCACAGCAAAGTCACTCCAGAGTTGCTGTGGGGAAGGTTTACAGCTACTCTGGGGCACCAGGCAGCCAAAACAGCAGAAACAAAATGGCAAATAGGATCCTAATAGCCAGAAAATCATAAGAAAGGCTTTATTTAGGCAGATATGTTTTCTAGTTTTGGGGTGTTTTAAATCACCTCTTTCCAAGGAATGGCTCTTGGACTCTCAGTCACAGACTGATGGAATGTCCCTCGTTGCAATTAATGGAAGAATGTTTCCTATGGACCTTTTTCACTGTGAGACCAAACATTTCAGCAGCACCTAGATTGCTCTGGAGAATTCTCAATATGATTAAATACAGAATTGGAGGCAAAGCAAAATTGCACATGATGCTGTGGCAAAGCCCCTGGAATTGTTGGTGGTTCCTCTGGTGGAAATCTGGAGGAAGGAGCTCACAATTCAAGGCTGATTTGGAAGGATTTGGGATTCTGCTCTCTGGCTTCTGTTTTAATTGTTGTTTAGCTGTAAACATTCCCTCAACCCAGAGTGGATGGCAAATATCAAAATCAGAGTAATTAAGTGATTGCAAGTACTAATGAAGATCCTAAATAAGCAAAGACATCCAAAGCAGTCAGCTTCAGGACCACATCAGGTCTTTGTATCTATGAGACTGCAGCTTAAAAACGAGATACATTTTTCTTCCAGCTCACCAAATTACAGATAATAATCAGATATTTAAATATCTCTTCTGTCCAGGCAGGAGAACACTGTAATATTCAGTAGGCAGTAATATACTAAATGCACAGTAGTCATGGTTATTTTGACTATTCTCTTCCCCAATTAGTATTTATTTTGAAAAGACTGATGGCAGCGTCCTGTGCTGTAAGGTAATGTGTGCTATTAACCCAGTGCAGATCACATTCACATCTTTCTCATGCAGGGTCATGCACATACAGGCCAAGAACAAAGTGAAGTTTTTTTCTTCTGGTGGGTCTATTTTTACCTGTGAAGAAAACAAAAAGGACTCTGGTCCAAAATCTGCACTCCTGATCCACATATTCATTTCATATAAAATAAAATCTCTTTGAGTTTTACTCCCACACCTACCTCAAAGACCTCACTTTGTGCTCTAGGTACACAATCCCTCAGAACTTTTATTTTCTCAGGAGCACAAGGACCTTTCCAGAAAGGCAGGGACAATGTGACCTGGAGACCATGAGAAGCCATCATTGCTCCACTCCTCGAAGGAGAGCTGTGATTTTGGCCAAGGCCCCTCTTTTTGCTGCTTGAAATGAAGATGAATGGAGCAGGAGGATGACTGCGGAAGGTTCTAGTAGTAAATATCTAGAGACTACCATCCCTGTCAGAAGGGATGGATGTTTCAACAGCCAGTCAGCCAATTTCACGCTGAAATTAAAGTTGTCAGTCATCAGGTGGCCTGCTTGGTAGATAAGTGATATTACAGTTTCACTTACCCAACCTTTTCCCATTGGCCAGAGTTTGATGCAGAATCCTTGCTGGCATGCTATTGACACATAAAATGTAGCAATTATTGCTAGCATTTTTATTCTCAAGGTTTTTTGGCACACTGAGTTCAGATTCCCATTTGCTACATTTGATACATGTAAACAATCCAATTTTTCATCAGTTCTGCTCAAGAGCTCATCAGTGACTGCATATGGGTGCAATCAAGTAAGCATCGTTTACTAAATCCAAACCTTAGTTCTTCATTTCCATCAGTTCTCACTTCTTTTTATATTTCCTAGAACAGCTCCATATTTTTAGATGGCATTAGTCAGGATTCTCTTTTGTTTGTTTGTTTTAATCTCACTGATATAATTTCAGTGGTTCTTTTTTTTATTGCTTGAAGTTTAATTCTACTTTCCCCACATAATTTCCTTGCTAAGCCAGATGGACAGAAATGGTTCCATGCCATGCTGAAACCTTCCATCTTATTTACACGAGATAAATCTTGTTGCTAAACAATTCTGGAGAATGTCTTCACTATATAATATCTACTGAATTCGTCAATCAAGTCATTCTTATTTCATCTATCATCATTCTGCTGTTCTTTACACACATGTAGTGGAAAAGGGGAAAAAACCAAAGCTGTAGAGAAGTTGATGACAGGAATCTTGTGAGATGGATGAATTTGCCTACTATTGTTTTGCCCCTAAGGTGACAAATAGATTTAAATTTTTTGATTTCTGATTTTTTTTTTTTACCCTTTTTTCCTCCTTTCCCTGGAGCACACAGAGCTGCCTTGGGTTAAGCAGAAAAGCTGCTGGTGCCAGTGCTGAGTAGCAGAGTACAACCCCTGCTGCTCTGTCAGGCCCCCAGCTGACTTGTGTGCTCAGGATTCCATGTGCCTAAATACTCCTGACATGCATCTCTGGAAATACATGCATGGAAAAAATATATTTGTTTCATTAGAGAGCACACTAGAGGTTTTGGGAAGATGTACTTGTAGCAAGTTATCTGTGGTTCTTACAGGATATCTTTATTCAAGTACAGCTCTTCAAAGCAGTCTTTCAAAGGGGCAGAAATTCCCATTGTGGTGCTCAAAGAAGGAGACTTCAAGGCAGAGGGAGTGAAAACCCTCCCAGTGCAGTCAGGCATCTCAGCAGACATGAGCATTTCTCCCTCCTTCATGCTTGCCTGTTGCTGCCCTGCTATGCTAATCACACTTCTGGAGGCTGACTGTACTTCTCATTTAGTTCAGTGGCAAAAAGCCTTTAGTACTTTTAGTACTCTGTCGGAGACAGAGGCTGATTTTTTTTTTAGCCAGTTGCTTCCTATGACTTTTAGAGGTTTTTAGCTCAGCCTCCTCTGTTCTTTGTGTCATCACCACTCTCAAGGACCAAGAGAAGGACAACTTGGGCTGTGCAGCACTAAAAAAGCATCAGTTTTTCTGCTCAGGCTTTCTCCCCAGCCCACGTGCCCAGGAGTGAGGCTGGACACCAGAGCCTGAGCCTGGACAGGAGAAGATGTGCTGGGAAATTTCCAAGTCATTTTCTCTCTGCTACAGATATTTTTGCCCACGCCTGGATCAGCTCTGCTCCTTAATTGAAATCATCCTGTCCTCAGCATGCTTAATCCTATCCTTCGTGGGAGTCCCTTCCCCTCCCTGTGCTTTCTGCCTGCGTGCTTGCAGCTGAGTGTCACTGTCATGGGAAGTGGCACATGCTGCCTTCCAGTTTTTAATACCTCTTTCAACTGGAATATTAAATCTTTTCCCCATAGGCCTTCCTATTTCTCCCATTTCCTGCATAAATGTTGTGTGAAATGCTGGGATCTCCCTCATCTGGACCCAAGTGCTTTGTGATGAGTATTAAGAGATATCTTACACTTAAAAATTATCTGTTCTGTTGCAGTGGGAAAGACTTCTGCAGTTTTGCTTTTTTTTTCCCCTTGTCTGAGACAGCGTCTCCCCTTTTTTACTAATCTTGATTTGAAAGTGCTGGAAATTCTGCTTTCAAAAGCAAAGATGGAGTCCAAAAAAGAGCACCAGTTCCTCCAGTCTTGAAGGATCAGACTCTTCAGCTTCCCTTGATGATAGTTACTTTATTTGTTTTACCATAATTCCCTGTTCATTCTTGCTGTTCACATTTTTCATTTGCTGGGCTATGATGCAGGACTGCAGTTTCAAGGTTCACTTACAGTAGCAGTCAGGAAATCATGTTCTCTCCACAACACTCAGAGTTTCCAGCTCCCAAAGGTCATCTGTAGGAAAGTCTGTGTGAGGAAGTACAAGAAGAGGTCTGGAAATTATTATCTAAATCCGTGTAAGTGGTTCCTGGAGGCCACACAAGAATAGCCACCCCTGCTGGGTTTGAGATGGAGAAGGGAAGAGATCTCCTAGCTCATGACTTTCCATATTAAGCAAGAAGAGTGTTGTGTCAATTAGCAGAAGTACAAACTGAGCTCGTGCTTTTCAAATTACTCATTTTCACCAGTCCTAAGGCCCTGATTCAGCTGAAATCACTCCTTCCCAGCAAACAGCACAGCTCTGACCCATGCCTTTACTTGCTAGCACAACTAAAGAAAATACCCTGATGCCTTTGACTGCTTCTTAAAATAACTTCAAAAGGATTTTTAATGGAGAATTTCTTATGGGGAAACACTAGAATCAAACAGCAATGTGTTTTAAGAGTCTCATCTCAGAGGAGTGGCTGTGTTTGCTGCATTATGATCTTGGTAGAGCCTTTATTGTAACATTCTAGAGGCCAGGTTGAAATCCCTGATTTGTGTCTTAAACCCTTGCTTATAACCCAGGGACAAAGTATTTTTTCAAAATGCAGTTTGCCAATGCAGTGATTTGTTACTTGATTGTACAGATAGTTAATATGGATAGTTAATACAATTTGAATGCTATATTAGGGAAAAATAATACAGTTTATAGAGCAATGTGGTGGAAAATCCTCTCGTAGTAAGAAACTAACATGGCATTTATAGTGTTGGATGAGCTAGACATGTAAACATAGAAATCTGCCATTTTTTAATGCTATTTCTTTCCCAGACATTATTGATGCACCTGTCATCCTAGTCTGCAGTTATTTGTTTAGTAAATATATATTAGTAACTTGTTGAAAAGGTTCCTTTACCTTTATGAACTGTTTGGCTTGGATCCAGCACAGAGTAAAAACAGAGCTTTATCTATTCATACTATCTTATATCAATAGGCTAAGGCATAATTTTTGTCTCATCCCCACTCATCTTTAACTATGGAAAAATGATAATTAGTCAGAAGAGGTAGTGAGCAGCACAGTGGAAAGTCCTTATGAGTAAACTATGGGAAAAATGTGATCTTAATAAAGCAAGAAGTAAACTAAAAAGTTGGAATCCTTAAACACCCTTTAAATAGTTTGTTTTTACAGCTGCAAAGAGGGTGGAAGAATAGATTGATTGAGGCAAGTTGGACAATGGTTAAACAACATAAAAGAGTGTTCACACATTAACACAGTGTGGGTTTCCTCTCTGAGGTTCAGGTATGGGTGCATGCATCCCACACACACATGGCCAATAACCCAGGGCAGTGGTGGCTGGGGTGTCTCCATGGGGAGGTCACAAGCCAAGAGCTAGGTGAGCACAACTTGTGGTCTTATCAGGTGCCCATAAAACCCTGACCTCTTGCTGCTGCATTGTTTACATTTTTCGTGGCCAAGCGTGTGAGAAGGAGAGAGGTTGTTTATTCAATAGCGTTAAAATCTGTGGTTGTTGTTACTGCTTTGTTCAGCCAAAATTACAGAGAATTGTTTCTCAGGACTGTGTTAGAGCTGTATTTGATCACACTGATTGCTGGTGCTTTAACAACCATTGGTATTAACAATTACTCATAGTTGCTGGCACTGTTTGAAAAACTTCTCTTGCCTCACACAATTTGTTGACAAGGAAGGCTGTTCTCTCCTAGATCTCTTGACCTGGAAAGCTCTCCTCTCTTTTTTTTTAAAGTAAAATTTCAGATGCATGTAAGGAAATGTAAACAAAAAGGGACAGTGATTTATTTTTTTTTTTAAACAAAGCTGAAATTCAAGTGAAGCAGATTTTATGTACAAAATGAAATGTATCGATAGAGATGGAGCAATATTTCTTTCATTGTTTTTCAGATAAAGTGAGTTGACATTATAAAATTGCATCTTAACTTGGACAGAAAAACTGTATCCTACCCAAGCCTGTCTATTATCTCAATATGACGATAAGGTTTTCTTGTAATTCCATTCTTTGAGAGACAAGTGTCAGCTCACTTTGACTCACCACTGAGTCACAGCACAAGTTCACTTCAGAGGCAACCTGCCCAAAGCCCAGACACAGAGGCTGTGAGAGAAGCATGGTGACCCCACCATGCTCAGTCAAGCTGTGATTTTACAACAGCAATGACATGCCCACGTTAGCTGGCAACAGATAATTCTGAGTGTCTGAGCTGTGGCTCTAAGATGTAATTTAAGGAGTTTTTTCATAAGCAAAAAATATTAAACAGGGATGTTGCATTCTGTTTTTAAACAGTTTGTTAGAAAAACTCAACACCTCACAAATGTTTGAATTGGTGTTTCTCCCTGATTCTGATTAAGAGCTCAAATAACTCTCTTGAATAGGATTTTCCCAGGTCAAGTCTCAAGTGAATTCCTCCATTTATACCTCCTCAATCTCCCTGACCCTTTGCCATCACCAGCTCCACATCAAACCACCCCACACCCAGCACAGCCACACTCCTATTGATGTGCTCTGTGTCTTGGGTGCAATGATACAAAGGGAGCACAACCCCACTGACCCGTGACTGTGTTTTCCAGACCTCCCTCTCTAACCAGGCACTGCCTGGTTTCACTTCTGAGAAATTGGATCAGATAAAAGTTCAATTGTTTTGCACTGAATTGCAGTGAAGCAGCACTGTCAGTTTAATTAACTCCTAACTCGAAGCCTCTGATGAAGGTGCTTGGGAGCAGACAGTGGAAAAAAAACAAATGATGGCACAGTTGTTCCTATCAGGGCTGAGGTGTTCTTCACAAGGGAACAGTGTACAGAGGACATCTCTGCAGCTCACTGAGCCTGGAACCAGCTCTGTGACCCAGAGCACAGAGAGCAGGGATATAAACTGGAAAAGGTAACACATGTTGGGTTGGGCCTGGTACAAATTACTTTAGAGGGAAACTTTGTCCCATACAAAAGATCAGTTTAGGCTGGAACACAACATAAAGCTAATTTCTCAAAGTTTTTAGTGAATTTTGAGAGCAGAGACTGTGTTATGGCTTGTTCAACCACATCAGATACAATCTGTAAGGACTTTAAAGGAAAGATTCCTAGAGGCATTTCCTGGATAACAACAAATCTCTCAAGTGGGCTTGAATCTGCAGAAGAGGAATCCACTAAACCCACTGAATTCATGGTTGCTTACTTATTGACCAAAGCCCATGGGCTGTTTCAGCTCCTGCTTTAGCCTGGCAAGGTGGGGCTGAAGGTGTGAATTTAATTTCTCTGACAATCTTGTCTCTGTCTCAGGCTTTTCATGGTTGATGCAAACCTGAACTATGGGCAGCACAATGGTGAGGGTGACTGAGCACTGGCATGGGTTGCCTGAGGAGGTTTTGGATTCTCCATCCTTGGAAATATTCAAAAGCCATCTGGACACAGTCTGGCCACTCACTCTAGGTGACTGCTTGGACCAGATGACCTCCAGGTCCCTTCCACCCTCAGCGGTTCTGGAGGCTGGACCAGCATTCTCTGCAGAACAGGCTCAGAAATCCCTGTTCACTCCTCTCGCTGCTCTGTTCAGTCCCCATTTCCTGAAGTGGATCTGGTTTTAGGTGGAAAGTCTAGGAAATAAGTGACTATCATGCTGGCAGGTGGATTATTTGGGGAAGTACAAATAAATGTTGCTCCAAAGGAACAGAGAAGTCTTACTCTGCTTTTACCTCTCCTCTTTTGCCCTGCAGAGAATCAGTGGAGTGTATCCAGCCAATGGGTCACCTCTGGGGATGCTGGAAGAGGGTGAACACTTAGGAATTTGTATTTGATTAATTTTGCGACTTTTCTTCCCTTTGGCCACCTAAAATTCTACTGAGCAGAAGACAGCTTCCCTGGAAGTGAGTCATTGTAGCAAACCCTTCTGTGAACAGCTTTTGGCTGCAGTGTATGGTACAGATAATTTACAGCATTTGCTGTTTAAGACTGTAACAGTTTTTATTGGGCCTTTCTGTCTTGGGCAATACTATGATGCCCTTCCTGGAGGGACAGTAAATGAATCAGATGTTTACCATGATGAATCAAACATTATGACTTTTAAAAGCTTTGTTTTCTGAAAGTATTTGCTCTCTTTGCTTGAAACATATTGTTCATGCCAACACATTTCCTAAGAAGCCTGCAAAAAAAAAACCCAAAGACAAAACAGATACAAAGGAGGAAACATATGTTTTAAAATGGGAGATGTGTTCTTCTGAAAACATTTGTATGTCTAAGTCTCCAAATATGAGCAATTTTTTCATTTTATTGAGACAGACTTGCAGCCCAACTAGATTTGACATGAATAGTAAGAAAGACCCTCTGAAATCTGGCACTACAGGAGAAACAACATGTTTGTATCCAAAACATCCAGAGGGGAATTATGCAAAGAGATTCGTCATCACTGGAGCAAAGTCTTAATTTCAAGAGCTGATTTACGCTGGGTCACAGCACCAACGTCTCTTCCTGTGCGTGTTCATAGGAAAGGCTTTTGCCCCCCTGCAACTGATGCTGGCTGAGGCTTGACTCTGATCCAAACCATAACAAATATTTGTGCATTTGTGAATTGCAACAGCACAGACCTGACCTGAGGTTGGTCAAGAAATACCGGCCCAGGCTGGTAAAGCAGCAAGACATGGAGCCCTGACTCGAGAGCTGAGCTGACCCACCAGCTGTGACTTCAGCTGGCCACACTCAGAGCAATATCTGCTTTGCTGGGTAGGAGTAAAATAAACACAGCCTGAATTCCTGCATAAACTGAGATGATTCAGGATTGCTCTGTCACAAACCTACTGTGAACTTTCAAATATTGACTGACAGCATCCATTTCTGGAACACAATAAAAGCTGTAATTATAAAACAGCTTGTGGTTGTAGAGAAAACTCTAAGATCGTGATGCAGGGGTATATGGATGGCTGAGAAATTGAGAAATAATAAGAAAAAATCAAATTAAAGGAACCACAGGCTATGTTAGTTTTAAAATATTCATGACTTTGAAAGAAATTTGGGAATGGCCAGATTCTTAAAGCAGAGATTACGGAGTCTTCTAGTTTGCCTTTCTGGCAGTTGGTGTTGACAACAAACTCATAAAGTCATTCATAATTTTAGAAAAATAAGCAAAGCATAATTTATTATGTTCTGTAACTTCTATTGATTATTTCTGGGCTGGAAAACAAGCCATAAAGGAGTTAATGCAATTACTACAGAAGCAACTCCACTGTCTGTGCTTCCTGCTGCAGGAGCCATTCCCTTGTCCCTTGATGGGACAGAGCTGACTCATGCTCTACCTGGAAAAGGAGAGTTTCCCATCTGTACTGCCAACCACCTCAGTTTAACTCAGGGAATTCCCTTCTGCCTCATGGTGCTGGTGGGTGGCAGGTTTGGGGCATTGTGCTTTCTCTTCCCCCTGCTCTGCCTGGCCTGGGGAGCAGCCAGGATTTGCAGGCATGGATGGCATGGGAGCATCTCTGGGCACTCAGTCACACACAGGGAAGGGCAAAGCAAAACCAGGGGGTGTTCAACATCCTGGGCCATGCAAGGGCTGGAAATGATAGTTCATTAAGGAGAGGGAAAGCTAAAAATTTGGCTTTCTGGATCCCCCTCAGCAGGTGGGAAGGGGTTTCCTGTGGGTACAAACATGGTGCTCCCTTGGGAAAGGCTCTGTGGAGCAAAGAGCTTGTCCCTGCATGCTGGGGAGCAACACAATGGAGCAAAATGGCTGCAGGAAGAAAAGAGAAAGAAAGTGAAATATTTAAAACACAAAACTGAGAAAGGAAGCTCAAAGAGGGAGGAACAATGGCAGCACAGTCAAGAGCCAGCAACCCAAAGACATTCATCTTATCCGTGCAAGTAGGAGGGGATCTGATAACACACAAGGTGATTAAAAGCTTTGTCTTTGCACTCTGTCCTGTGTCCTCTATAGGTGTGTGAGAAACCTGCAACTCCACAGCTGGTGTTTGGGGCTCTCAGCCCAAAGAGCTTTCAGTTCCCATTCATTACAGCCTGAGTGAGCTGCCAGGGAGCCACGGAGAGCAGGGCACTGCCACTCACACTGCTGTCACTCCTATTTTCTGCTCCATGAGCCACAGAGGAGCAAAGCAATGCAAGAGGAGGACATGGGAACCAGGCTCTCACCTCATCACCTCATCACAGCTGAGATTCACCCTCCTCCAAGGCAGCTGATGGAAGAGGTTATGGCTGGGCTCTGCATTGGTACCATTTGGATTTGGAGAATTCACTGGTTTGGGCTTGTGTGTTTTATTGAGTAGCAAAAAAAAAAAAAAAAAAATCCTTGAATTTTCTGCTGTGCTGTACAAACACTTCTGATGAGAGGTGCAGGGCTGGCAGATGCCTGCAGAGTGAGGGAGAGCCTTCCTGCACGTGCTCCAGATGGGACTGGGCTGCTAAGTGCCTTTCTTGCCTGCATTGCTGCAATTGGCCATTTTGCCTGGTTTTAGAAAACAGCAGGAGATTCCTTTCTCCTGACTAAATGAATAATTAGATCTATTTCAGTATTTACAAGAGACTGCTAAACACTGTCATTTCCAGAAAGCCAGGAGAGCCACCTCACGGGGGTGATGCCACCAGTGGGATGTTGCCCCACTGTGGGTGGGAGTGAAGAGCCTGACTCAGGGCTGTATCAGGGACTTTCTCAGTCTGCTTCAGGGCAGTCAATCAGCCTCTTAAATGTTGTTCTGACTGCTCCAAGTTCAGGCCCAACCTAAGGTCCTCCATTTGCAAAAAGATCTCGTTTCTGAACCTGCACTTTAGCCAGTCACTGTGTCCTGCCCATGCTGTGGGCAGCGCAGGTCAGCACCTGGTACCTTCTAGAAATCATTTTCCACTGGCCCCTTCCTGCTCCAGGGGTGTGCTGCAGAGGGCAGTTTCTGTGGAAATTATGTGCATCTCTTGGTGTTATGCTGCTTTCTTTTGGCCCTGTGTTTCTGAGGTTTTCCCTTGCAGCATTGGGCCTTTGCTCCCATCTGTGACACTGAGCCACGCCTGTGCTTACAGACTTGTTGCTGCAGTGTGACCTGTGGGGTTGGTTTGGAAGAGGCTTTATTGATTTGTCACTTAGGAGGGAAGTGACAAGCCATCCTTCGTGCTGGTTGAGGTCTCTCTGTGTCTGCAGCCTCAGCACAGCATCTGCTGCAGCCACATTTTCTGCACAGAGGTGAAAGTCAAACGTCTTTTTGGAGAAGAGTCTCGGCGTTTGCAGGCCAAATCTTGTAGCTCTTTTCAGCAGCAGTGAAAACAAAATGTGAGCTCTGTAGTTTTGGGATTTATTTTGTTACTTGTCCGTGACTCTGAGCACAGCAGGACCTCGACCTGCACAGGGGGACCTGACACATCACCTTGAGATATACAAGGGATCACAGGGCAGTGGAAATGCAGCCCTTATGATGAATTTATGGTGCCCTGCCAAAGGGAAAACAGCTTGAGTTAAACCAAGAGATGTTGTGATTGTATTATTGTATTATTACAAAAACTATTGGAGGCAAATTTGTGAAACAGTTTCATACAAGAAAGCTGGTCAAAACTTGGAAAAGAAAACAAAATAATTCAGTCCTTCTTTTTATTTCCAGTCCAAAATACCTCATTTTTAAATGTGTCCGTGATATTTTTATCTTTTTTTTTTCTGGATCAAACAAACCAAAACTGTTTCAGCTTGAGGCTAAGCAAGAAATCTTTGATTAGCCCCAAATGATGGTGTTTTGTTGTTCAGTATTTCATTTTCCCAAGGCCAGCAACACAATCATTTGGCATCAATCAAAAAAAAGAAAAAAAAGCTTTCAATTCTTTGCTCATTTGTGGTCTGATAGATCCTCCCTGCTTTCCTACCAGTTTGGTCTGTCACGCTGTGGGACCTCCACATTTTCAGGGTTTGTTGCTCCAGGGTACATCTCTCTAGAACTAGAGAAGCCAGCTTTTCCAAATGCCTGAGGCACCCCCTTCCTGTCCTGTCTGATTCCAACACCCACTTTGTTCTGACCATAGCTCCTTGTGCCCCCTCATCCAGCATGAAGGAATCACACCCCAATCCAATAAGAATATTTCACTTCCTGTTGCTGAAGGGGTCATTAATTAAAAAAAAAATCACTTCTGAGAAGGAATTTATTCCATTGTTATTTAGAATTGTAGTAAAAAAACTTATGATGAAAACAAGTACTAATAGCCAGACAAGGCCAGTGCCAGGGGCTGGCAAAATCACTGCCACTGCCAGGAGCAGCAAAAGAGCTGTGACCCAGCTGTTTTGTGTCCTGGTTAGCAGATGTCTCCTTTGCCTGTGGAAAAGCCCTGAAAGGCTCCCACTGCTGCTTCAGAGAGAAAGAGAAAAGGCTGGGGGCACCAGTGGCTGCCAGAAATAAGATCCCTCTCAGCCCTCTTAGAGGGGTCAGAAACTGTTGTGTGAAGCATTTGAGCTGCTTCCCCTCATGCAGAGTTTTACACTCAGGAGTTTCATCAACTCCCCTGATACTCCCTAAATCTGAGAGACATAAAATGGGGCACACCTCAGACTGACATCTCAGAGCATTTTGCAAATATATTGGAGGTTTTTAATAATTCCCTTTAACGTAGGAAATCGGGTAAAGGAAGGGCTCTTTGTCTGACCCAAATGAATCTACCAGGCAAAGCTGACTGCAACATTAGTCTTCATTTATAGAGCCATGAGAGCATCCAGGAGTCGATAGCAGTGTCCATATTCCCATCCTATAGACAAGAAATAGGGTAGTCCATCAAAGTGTTTCTTTATTTGTACAGCAAGCTAGAAGTATTACCTATTTTTGGATGTTATGGATTTTTGGGTGTTGTTTTCAGGACGGGGGGAAGGGGAAAGAGTTCACTTATAATAAATCATGCAAATCCTGATGTGGTCAGTGCAGAAGTACCCAGTCAACACTCAAAGGTTGTAACCCAAGTGTGTAACCTGGTGTAGATTTTTCTTTTTTCTTCTCCCCCCCGGAACACAACAAAATCCCAAGAGATGTCAGACATGGGCAGGCTAAACAGCTGATCTCTATTTGCATTTTGGGTGTAGTTCTCAGTGGGTGGGTTTTTCAAAATGTGTCTAAAATTGCAAAGGAACACAAGTGCAGAAAGCTCCTGGGAGCTGTGCTAAACCACTTCCCTCAGCTGGATTGACTTAACAAGATCAAATACATGTGAACAGGATGAGAACTCACAGGTTTAAACTGCTGCTCAGGAAATTCAGGTTAAACACTAGGAAAAACTTTCTAACAGTGAAAACAGTTGCATATTAATAGCAATTGCCGTGGGAGTTTGTGTACCCAGTGCCACTGGAGGCTGTTAAGAACAGGTTAGAAAAACATCTGTCAAGAATGATGTAGGCAGAGTTGGTCCTGGCTTGGGAAAGAATTATGAATTAAATGAAGCCCCAAGTTCCCTTTCAGCCCAATTTTCTCTGCTTCTGCAGTGTTGCATAGTAGTGGTTGACAGATAAATTACAATATTACCTTTTTTTTTCTTTTCCAAAGTATATATTTTGAGTTCTCTCTTCAGTGTAGCACAAATACAGGTTTCAGCCAGGAAAGGTTCATAAGCAAATAAATCTCAGAATTATTAAACAGGCAAGCAAAAGCAGCACCCTTTCCCCCCCCCCGCCCCTCCTTGTTTTATGGGCATGAATTTTCAATGGGGAAAAAAAGAAGAAAAAAATGAGGCCCCAAAGAAGATGCATCAACTTGGGGATGATGATTGCTATATTAAGAAAATAAATCTAGGGTGTATCAAATGTTCATAACTTTGGGAAGAGAAGAGAGGGAAAGAAGAGAAGGAAAAGCACAGATATCATTAGAACAAAACCCTAGAAAAAGAGAAAATCCTAAACAAATTAAATTATACATCTAACGAGCACAAACAGACATCTTTCAGAAGAGATTTAACCCAATTCTTCAAAGAAACAAAACCCAGCAGTAATTAGTAAGTGCTTTTATGTCTTCTGGATTACAGTATCCAATAAAGCTGAATTCCTAGAGGTGATGTTCCTCCTCCCCAAAATATGAATCATTAGAAGATGTTGTGCAAGGCTTTTTCTGCCTCAGCCCAATAGGATGCCACCAAAGTTGGACAGCTTGTGCTGTGCTTATTCTGCATATCAAAAAATCTGCTGTGGCCAGACCCAAAATGCAGAAATGAGAAAAAGAAACTCAAGAAACTGGTACTTTTCCTTTGATGTTCTGTGAGTTATGAATCAGGCCTTAAAATCCTGCTGGTCTCCAGTGTTTTGACACAATACTAAAGTTTTGTAACTTCTTCAGCAGAGTGAAGCTGGAGGGTAACAAGGGAAGGAGATGTGGTAAGCAGTAAAATTTATATTCTGTTTCTTTGCTTGGTGCAAGTGCCCCAGCCACATAAAGTGAAACCAGGCCCTTGTTTATAAAGTGCACATTGTGCTATGGCCCAGACAGGTAATTCCATGTGGCTCCAGAGTGCAGACCTGTGTTTCACATCACTTGAAAATGCAAGTCCAGGGCTCTCAGGCAAAGGAGGATGCAGATCCCTGTCATAACCCCAAGGCATGGGAAAAGCTCTTATTTACTCTTTGTGGAAATTTCATGCCAGGACTAACCCACAAGTGACTTCTGCTTGCCACTGAGCAGTTTTTTTTATGACATGAATAAATACACCATAAATCTCTGATGGAAAACTCGTCATGTCTCACACAGAGACACGCTCAGGCAACAAGTATTTCAATGTGTATTGGACTTTTCTTTCTGCCTTTGAAGTTGCCAGAGCAACTTCCCCTAATCCTGTAAGTGAGATGGGAGGCTGGTGGACCAGGAGGGATTTGCCCCCAAGTGGGACCATGGTTTTACCATGCAGAGATGAGGGCAATGAGGATGGGAAAACCCAGCTAAGGCAAAGCTTGTGCTTTCTGCCATCCTTTGAAAAAAAACAACAGAAAAATGAATCATCACAGAAATATAGGTCAGGGTGGAAAAACACAACTCAGGAAGGTTTTCAAACCACTTCAGAAAAAATGAAGATCAATTCCTGTGCTACTGCCTTCTGACTTTTTAGCCAGGAGACATGCAACTGGTAACCCAAAATCTGCATGCTGAGCTGAGTGGATGTTAAGCACTCAGATAACGAGAGGCAGACGTTGCCAAAATTTTTCTCCAGCCAGTTCTTTCAGCCCAAACATTCTCATTACTTTTCTATGGATTTAGACATTTCCCAGTAGGTAGCTTCTCTTCCTTTAGTTCCCATGTTTCAGGAGACAAAGTTAATCTGTCTCAGCAGAGGTGCCCAGGCTCTGCGCTGTCAGCAGGGTTCATATCGGTGCCATTAATCATCTGGTAGTTGCTGTTCTTTCATTTCCTTTTGCTCACTCGTGTTCTCAGCTGTCCTCCTGTGCTTTGAGGCACAGATATCTCTGCCTCCCCTGTGTGGGCAGCAGTGAGAGGCAGCTCCAGGCTCTGCGTGGAAGGGAGACCTGCTGGTCCTTGAGGGGGTTTAGCTGTGCCTAGCATGTGGGGCAGCTGCAGCCATCACAAACTCCTCACCAGGAAATCAGCTCCTGTCCTTCTGGAGCCTCTGCAGCACAGGACCTCGCCAGCAGTGGGATGACATTTCAGAACTGGACAGTTGTCCCTTGCCCAGGCTGACAGACGTGTCCCTGCTGCTGCTGTGCCGTGTTGCAGCATCCAGCTGGGCAACTCACTGTTCCTGTAAAGCCCAGGAGTATCCTCACCCTTGTAGCTTTTTTCCTTGCATAAATACATCCTATACAACTTAAGGTTTGGGGTGTTTTTAGTCATGCATACCAGAGTAAGAAGGTACATTTATTTTGTTCACCACAGTTATGACACAGTTTCTCTGTAGTCTTTACATATATCTTCCTGTTTATACTTCTATTTTTCCTTATTATTGAGATTAATTCTTGAGCTTAAATGAGATGAAGTCATCTTGAACAAGCTTATTATTCTTATTAATATTGAGATAAGTCCCTGTCATTAGTAACGCGGGTAATTATTAGTAATATTGCCACTTGCTGTTTATACACTGTTGTGTGTGCAGTTCTTCCCAAACAGGTAAAAACTATTGCTGTTATTTTATTGTGATAAAATTCACAACCTCAACAGCTGTGATCACTGCCCTCTGCTTAAAGATGAAACAGCATTGGTGTGAAACAGTATCCTCTTCCAAGCTAAAATGAAGCATCATGCCACTTGCCAAACCAAAGGCGCGTGTAAGGCAAGCTATGAATCCAGGAGCCCTGGAAGCCCACACTTGATCACAGAGAGTTTGAGAAGACATAGGAGAGAGAAGGAATGCTTAGTGCAGCATAGGTTTGTCTCCATCAGAGCTGCAGATGTGCCACAGCACAGCTGCACCCAGCACAGCAAGCACAGCCTGGAGCCCTGGGTCTCCATCCCACCTTTGGTCTGCCAGCACTGCTCCTTTCTCTCCTTCTCTGGCTCTTTTCGGGAGGTTTGGCCCCATCAGGCAGTGTCATAGGTGACAGCAACCTGAGGAGAGGTGGGGTGAAGATGTCCTGGTGACAACTTGAGCAGCAAAATGGGAAGCACAACTAAAAACACCCCACAGCACACGTGAAATAATGCTCTCTGTGTATTGTAGGTGCATCTCTACAGGGAGGCAGCTTCCAGCCAGAGGAGCCCAAATACACAAAAATTACATTTTCCACTGTCATGAACGATTTGAGCCATTATTAGGGTTCATTCTGTGCCCTGGGTTGGGCATGGAGGCAGCCAGGACAACCACAGCACTTGGTCCTGCAATTACTGTGTCTGGTAGAGAGTGATTGTCTCAAGTGCCTGGGATCTTGAAAATTATTTATTTATATTGCTACTTTATTTAAGCATTGTGGTATCACTCTGATACATTTATTGACCAAAGTAGCTCTACTTTTGCAACAGAAAAAAAACTTGGTCTCATTTAACTTTGTCTGAAAAGTAAAATGAGTAAATCAAAAATGTGTACAGAATAAAGGCCATGAAGGCAAAGGCAGAGGGTTGAGGTTTAGTGGCAGGATGTGTCTGTCTGTTGTAGCTACTTTAACTACGCTTCAAAATTAAAAAGTAGAGAGCTTAAAAATAGATTTCTAAAAGCCTTTTCTTATTCCTAGGCCAGCTTCAGAGAGGCAGGAATTTTGCCCAGACTAGAGGCAATGTTATGTTCCTGAAAGGTACCAGAGCTCCCTTCTGAGTCCAAAACTGATCTTAGAAGCTCAGACCAAGCTGGGTTAACCCTCTCCAAGTCCAGCATTTCTCTGAACCAAGCTGAAGTCCTGGTGAGTGGTCACTTCCTGGGCAATGAGATGCTGAGCAGTGGGACCAGGTGCTGCCTCTCTTTGTCACACTTTTTCTGTCATCTGCAGAAGGCAGCACTCCTGACACTGCTGCAGCACAGATAATGCTCCGTGGCTGCTGCTGCTGCTCTCCCCTAATTACCAGGAACATTGCTTTAAGGAGTTACTACTTCCAGGAATGATGTGAAAAACGAACCATTTAGAGCACAAGTGAGTAACAGGCAATTGCAGGCTGGAGCATCTTTAATCACTTTCAATTTTAAGTACATTTTTGAAGAGCGTGGCTCATTATTACCTGGCAGATCATGATGGAGTTCTACATTTCTGGTAGCTTAGGTTACAAATGAAAACAAAAATTTTGTCTACAGGGTGTACTGGTTGGCAATTTCTTCCCCCAGAATGACCAGTGGCCAACACTTTCTCAGCCAAGATGATATTTCTGCCTCAGACTTTGGAAGGGAGGAAGCCAGACCACCTGTCTGAAGGGGAAGAGGAGGGATGAACGTCACTCCAGCCACAGGCAGATGCCATCACCCTGCACTGCAGCTTCCTGGGAGGAATGTCTGAAGCAGCAGGACATGCACAGTCATGAGTACTGCACTCCCACTGGCCCAAAATGTCTGAAACTGTGTTATTATCCCCATTCTTACTGGGCATCTGCAAATGCCCTAAATTCATTACCAGCACATTGATGGAAACTGTTTTCCTCCCAGTTAAAATATTTCCAAATACATTTTCCCATTGTATGCTCAAGATATTTGCCAGCAAGTGGAGTTATCGTCTCCCTGCTCTTGTGGCAGTGGGAGCCTGGAGGGGAAGGGCAGGCACTGGCCTTGGCAGGGCACAGGGGTGTGCATCTCACCCCCCACATCCCATGTGTCCAAGCATTAAACTGCAGTGGCCTTTTGGGGAGCAAAGGGAGGGATAGCAGCCCAAGAAATGGACAAATTAGATGTTTTTAAATAGGATTTATACTTCTGGAGCAGGGAAAAGCAGTGTTAAAGCACTCCCTGCACCATCAGGAACCTGGCCACATATATGATTGGCATTTGCACTGCTAATGAGACCATCTCTATTATAATGAGCTCATTACTATTTTTATTATTATTATATTTTGCATGCTTCACAAATCATGCAGGGAGCTGCTTTTTAGTTCTACTTTCTCTTTCTACCTTGAAAACTCTCAGGGCAATCCCGGTGGCTGTATAACACTGGAGAAAGAATTAACCCCTGTGGAGAGCCTGAGAGGGAATGGCTGCCCCTAACTGGTCATAGCAGGAGAGGGAGAGGGAGAGAAAGGAGGGGATTGAGTCGTGGTTGGAAACTAATTCAGTGAGGAGTTCCCATGCTGTGCTGAAACCCAGTGACAAGAGATTTTTATGAATGTATCTCCTATTCAGGAATGTCTGCACAAAATTAGTCTGCTCCTAAGGGAACACTTGGCATATAGATTATGCTCTTTGTCAACATTTTCTTCCAAATATCGATTTGGATCAGATTTTGTTTCTCTGCTATTTTGCATTATTTTGCTTTAATAAATTTTGGATATGCTAAAACAAAGACATTTTGGCTTTGTAGCAATGTTCAAGTTTCCAGTGTTGCTCAACTGGTCTGATTCATGTCCCTTGAGATGTCCCTTTCCTTTTTCAAGTTCCAAACATATGTTCAGTAGGACAGACCCTAGAGACAGGTCTCGCTGGCTTCCAATGATTCTGTTGGCTTAGATTGCTTTGGCTTCAGCTCCTTACCATTAGCAATTCCAGTTGGCTCTTCAGTAGCCACTGCCTCAGCTCTAACTCTCAGTGAATGGCCAACAGCCTGGAAATCATCCTCTGCCTAAATTTCAGGCTACTTGGCTTCAACAGTGCGCCACGAGATGCAGCTCAGAAAGAGAGAATTAAAAGGGGAAATTCTGCCCCTTTGGAAGCTTCCAGAAACCTCTGGAAGTGAAAATGAGTCATCACTGCAAATCAGCTGCTGGAGAATCACATTGCTGTATCACATGGCTGCCACTAATAGGTGTAAGCACACCAGTTCCTGATGGAGCAGAGAAAACATCAGGATGCGCAGATGTGGAGGGGATTTAGCACTCTGGACTTGTGCTAAAGGTTGTAATTCCACTGATTGCACTAAGAGAGGACAAACCCGTGGATTTGTATCACCTTGGATGTCATTGACTGCAGGACCAGGATGGTTTAACCTCACCAGACAGGTGAGAGGTATCCAGGTGGAATGACCATCTGCCAGACTGCATTCCTCATCTACTTATCATACCTTTGTCTTGGCCATCAGCAAGAAAGAAGACTGTGCTTGGATTTTTCAGTTCATGATGACTCCAAACCCAAGTTTTTTCTTACCTATATAATTCAGACAAATTCTGCAGTCATGTGTGAAGTCCAAGAATTGGTCAAGAAAATTAATTTCCACCAAAGGACAAAAAAAAAGTAAATGTTTGAGTACATCTGCCTGTTGTTGGAGCTACCACGCTGCATTTTGAATTTCAGGTCTGTTATTTTGTTAGTTTGACGTTGTAGCTCTCTGACAAGCTCCTTCTGTCTCACTCCTTTCCTCTGTGTCCTCTGGCTGCTGAGACATCATCACTCTTTCAAGCCCAGGGTTAGGGCTGGCCTGCTTTTAATACTCTGTAGACTTTGGTGGCATCTGGCAGTAGTACTGCCAGCTGTTGCAGAGAAGATAAAGAAGAAAGGAAGACATCAACATTAAAAAATGTATAAAAACAGTAAACTGGGTGTGTTCAAAGACTCAGTTTCACAAATTTATATTGAAGAAAAATTTGGATAAAAAAATTCAGACGAAACTTCTCCCACCTTATTTGAATAGCTCACCAAGAGCAGAGGAGAAATGAATAATAAATATGTAGAAAGGCACAAAACATGCTGCCTCTCCTTCAGCAATTTAGTAATTACTTAACTGAACCTAAAGTCTGTTTTTCTCAGCATCTTAGAAATGTGTCCGTGTTGTTCTTTTGTGAGCTTTGTACTGCACTGACATTTTATGTTTAATAATATGTGGAGTGAAATAGGAAAATTAACAAGAATTTTGCTTCTGGCAAGATTATCTACAGAATCTGCCTTTGGCTGGATGTAACAAGTGTATTTCCTGCAGGTGTCTGTGGGTGCCTTGGGATTTGAGACAAGCTGAGATCCTGCCACACAAACCAGCACGAGCCAGCTGAGACTGGTCCCTTCTTTAGAACACTGTACAAAGGGAAAGGAAAGAGAGGCAAGCAAACTGGGATCCTTTAAATTGGTCCCAAACAACCACATCCCAAGGGAATTCCTCCAAAATGAGTCAAATCATCATCCATCAATCTCTCCATAAAGCTGCTGCCGTGACACACATGGGGTGAGCTTTTCATCCTTCAGCTCCTTGACATCAGGAATTCTGCAGTCATCAACAGATGTGGGTCTTAACTTCACATTTTAGTCCTTTGTTACCCTTCCTCTACCGTCTCAATCCACAAGAGCCAGGAAAGCCTTGTGGAATGTGACTAACATTTAAAACCTAGCTGGGTGTTTCACACGCTTCCTCCTCGCTGTGAGCAGGATTTCAGTTCAATTAGGAATAGACCCCCTCCCACTGACTTGGTTCCACAACCTAATTCAAGTTTTAACCCTGTACTGCTGATGCTGTGTATTTTCTGGCTGATTTGGGGGTTTTGTGGTAATGTATTTCTTCAAAGAGAATAGATTTAATCTATAGATCCAAACTGGGATCACTGAAAAAGGTCACACATGCACCTCCTCAACCCTGCTCATCCTCACAGCCACTCATTTAATTTCAACATCAGTAAAGCCTGAATTTTAATATTATTTGTTATATTTAGGCCAGATGACCTACCCAGTCAGAATAAGGGATTAGAAATTCATATTTTAAGGCATTATGCAAAAACATAGAAAAAACTTGACCTTGGCTTAAGTACTTTGAGACCACTTGTGTGTAATTTAAAAATCAGGACAAGAATCTGAGGAGAAGAAAATTAAATAATGCTGGCAAAGATCTTTGGGGTTTAACTTATTTTTTTTTCCCTGCATGAGAGCTTCTGTACACAGAAACCTTGAGAGAGTGGCTGGCTCCTTTGTGAATTCGGGTGTTTGTACCAAACAAGATTACTCAGGAGCAATAAGAATGACCCCAGCTGTTGTATGCTGCTAGAAACCTTTCAAATGGATAAGGACATAGTCAGTAATTACAAGGGAGGGAGACCACATGGCTTAAAGTGACCAGGTAGGAATCAATTCCTGCTGTGAAAATTTTTGTCCTTGTTTTATGGTATGTGTGAAAAAATGAAAAGCGTGCACATAAAAATCAGTATTTTCGTAAATAGAAAAAAATGAAAGTTCATTCAAAAATGAATAATGGAGCCAGCATGGTATGAAATCCCACTGTTTTAAAATAATACCTAATTTAATTGCATCAATCTTCTAAAATAATTAAGAATGTGAGAATAATCAGTTTTCCTTTCATTGCAGACCTTTTTGTGTGCATTCTGAAAACATTTTTTATTTGGTTTGCTCCCACAGCTTCAACTTTAAAGGTCATGTTTTATCAAGATATCATTTTGTGATGACTTTTTTATTATTCTCAGTGGCACTAACAGCACGCAGTGGCTGATCTTTCTTCAGAAACAGTAAAGGAAGTAAGTGATTTATCCATATAACCTAAAAATAAAGGATATTCCTCTTGCATTTTAATTTAGCACTAATTAGCTGAGAGTTTTTGAATATGTATTTAGAACACAAGGAACAGCTCTGGCCTTCTGTGTTGATTTTGTTACTGAGTTTCAGGAAATTAAACAACTCAACCTCAGAAAAAGAGGAAAGCTGAATGCAATAAATGCTGTAGCAACTGAAACTGTGATTTTTAGAATTCAGTGATACAGAGAATGACATTGACACATTTCTGAGGAATCAGAGCCCAGATTGCTCCTCGAGAGCTGCACACCTAAAAAGACAACACAGAAAGCAAATATAAAAATACTGAAACGTTCTGGATTAGGGGAAACAAATCACCCCTTCCAGGCAGCACTTCCTCATGCTCACAGCTGCCCACATGCCATGGATGGAACTGGTGCTGCAGGCAGGGCACAATTTGAAGTATGTTAAAAGGACATTGGTAAACAGTGACAGATCTCAGGTTTCTCAGGAGTGCTTTCAGCTGTGAAACTCAACTTTTTCCCTCTTTAAATGCACCTGCAACAGCACTGTCCCTGCCTATAGCCAGTTTTTCTGATCCAATACCACGAGAATTAGCTACAAGTAGGAGCAATCTGAAAGGACAATCAAGAGGACTTTGTCCTGGGACACATGCACTGCATGTTTACTGTCCTCTCACCATCAACGAGGCAAGTTCAGGAGTAAATGCTGTAGAGCACTGGAAAAGTTACCAAAGCACTGGTATGGAAACTGTGCTGTCATCACGGATCCCTGTCGGGCTCAGGTTTTGAAGCAGGGATGGCAGGACTGAATAGAGACTGTGGAATTCTTGAGCCAGTTCACAGTGCCAGCAGGGCCCTGTGATTCACAGGGAAAAAAATGCAGCCTGTCTCTATTCAGCTGCCCATGCATAAACCACATAAAAATCTCTGGAGTGATCTCCCCCTGCTTTTGTTTTGTTTTCTTAAGGAAGATCTCCCCTTGCTTGAGCCTCTATTATGACTGCAGTAAGAAATAGTTTACTCCAGAGCAGTTCATAGACCCAGGTGCTTGTGTTTCTTTGTTCTTAAGATACTTTTGAGCATTTTACTTTTCTTCAAAGGGCTGTTTCTTCTTTGAGACGAAGCCATTTGCTGCATATTTTAGAGTATTTCATATCCTCTGTTTTCTCCTCAGAATTTTGTTTTTTGTAAATGAAATGTAGGCCTAGATCAATACCCTTCTCATTGCTGCAGGGTAGCATAATAAGTGAAAGATGTTTTCATAATTGTTATGAGGACACAAGGATTGTTTCATTAATGCAAGGAAAATGTGTTGTTAAGTCATCTGATTATATGAGTTGAGCGTGAGCTTTCTTTACTTGTGGCAAAATGTCAATATTCCTAAAGCATCTTACAGTCAGCAGTTTCAGAGGGCAGGTTATTTGCAAAATAGCCTCACCACTATAATCCAGTGACACATAAATCTGCTGCTCCCTAACTTCCAGCACTGTTCTTTCCAAATCCAAAGTTAAATGGATTCTATTCCAAGAGCTGAATTGTCACCTAAACTGCAGTGCTTGAAAGATTTGCTGTTACTGAGGAAATTGGTCTCCTACATATTTCTATTGAATAATTTCCCAAGGACCTATCTTCAGTGCATGGTAATACCATATATTGCAGTGTTGTAGTTTCTGGATAGTCTAATAGACATGTAATCTTATTTTAGCAGAAACTCACATGCTCATAGACTTGTACAGAGCAGTAACTGGCTGTACAAATAGTCCCTCTGAAATCAACAGGAATCCTTGTCCAGGTATTGTTTCATATATTAAAGTATATTCACAGCTCATTAGCTCACACCAATGACTTCAGCAGAGTTACTTCTCAACTTCTATTACAGTAAAGCTCAGGCACTTTTTTGGTAGGCAAAGTATTTTTTACTTTGTGTAATAGGAAAATGTGAAAATTGCTTTTGAACACAGTAACTTTCCAATGCATTTCAGGCCTCCTTCAGCCATGCTCATTAAATCCTGGTTGCTCAAAGGATCTTATTCACAGTTACTGAATTCTACAGTTATTTTTACTTTCAGTGACCCCCTTGGTACATAGGGGGTCCTGCAAAGGGAGCTGTTGACCATTTTTTGTGGATGACTTTGGATAGGAAGGAAAATACAGTAAATCATGCCTACTACTTAATAGAACTATGTTAATTTCTTAGGCTGTGCTACCCATTCCACTTCCCTGAGCAAACTGGAAACCAGCAGCAACCATTTCCTGTGCTTGTTCTCTCACCAGCTTCCTTTTGATCTCTCATAATTGCTTTTTTCTTTTCTACAACTTCTGCAAATTTATGGATAGAGGGTGCACTTTGCTGCTGAACAAGATCAAAATAGATATCCCAAAAAGACACAACTGCAGCTTGTCACAGGGTTTCGTTTGTGGTGGAGGTGATACTTTGTGTAGGCTGACCTAGAACAGAGACTAGATGGAGCTAAAGAATAAAGTAGGGATTTATTAGGAGGCCTCAATAGATGCACCCTGGGCAGCATGAGAGCCCAGCCAGGATGAACCCAAGATGAACCAAAATGGTCACAAAATGCACGACTGGCCACAGGGTCTCTCACTTTTATGAGTTCTGCTCCATTTGTATATTGGAATTAATTGTCTAATTATAGCTTTAGCTTATGCAGTCCCATACTTCTTGTTTTCTCTCTTCAGTCCATGTTGTTCATGCTCTTAGGCCTGAGATTTGGATCATTTGTCCTTGGTCCCCAGGAGAGAGAATTCCAAAGAATTCAAATTCAAAAATTCCAGAGAAGGAATTTTTTGTCTACCTGCTCTGTGAAGAGAGCTCACTATCCCCTAATATGAAGCTCAGAAGTGCACACTAAAGCAGCACAGAATCTGAAAAACATAAAAGCTCAAACCTGAGGCGTCAGAGGATGAGAAGTAGGGCGGTGACAAGGCCTGGCCTCGGCGGTGCGGTGAGGATCGCCCTCCGCTCTGATGTCCCCTCACACTCAGCACAGGAGCTGGGAATTTGAGTGGCTTTTCCTCAGCATCGCTGTTGAGCTGTGCCACACAGTTGCCATGTCCTTATCTCAAGTACCCTTCCTGCCATCCCTGGACAATCCACTCCTATCACAAAGGCTTTTCAGCACAGACCTACACACACTCTCAGGCGAGGCCTGTCCCTGCCCTGCGACAAGCGAGGCCACACGTCCCCTATTGCCTGCCAGGGCTCGCACTTGCCTGGGCCCTGATGCCCCAGGATCACCTTGGCCTTTCAAGGAGAGCTCTTTTCCAGCCGTTTCACTCTGATAAGCGAGGCCAGGGACCTGTCTAGCAGTCTATTTGTAGCTGCGCTGCGTGGACTCAAACCCGTGTGCGTGCTCCTCTCTCACCCAGATAAAATAGCCCGTGATGAATGCCACAGTGAGAGCAGCGAAGAGAAGCACTGTGAAGAGGGTTTGGAGGGCCTGATCAAATAGCTCTGGAGAGCCCTTGAAGCAGCCTGTCAGGAAAACGTGGCCGTGCGTGTGCTCCAGAGAGTGTTCTGAGGGCTCACTGGCCTGTCTGCTGCTCCTGGGAGCAAACTGCTCTCTCCCACGACCAGGGCTCTGCAAGCAAAAGATGCCAGAGCAGCTCAGGTGCCAAAATCAACCCCCGCTGCCTTTGCTCACGTTGCCAGATACAGCTAAATAATGAACTGCAGTCATTTAGTACAAGCCTCTCTCACCTCCTGTTGATTTGATGTAATAGATGTACTACAGATAAAGCAGGTGCAAATAGTGCTTCATTGTGAGCCAGTGGTGCAGAGAACTTTAAACAACACTATGAAAGCAGTTTTAGCTTTGTACAGATTCAAACCCACCTGAGGAAACTGGGTATAAATCTCCCTTTGCTTGCATTGCTATGTGTATTTTACCCTTGTTATTAGGTAAGACCCACGCTTGTTTTAACTGCCCCTTTTTAATTTATTGCGATTTAGATCCTTTATCAAAGCCCCAGAGTCTATCTTATGGAAAGAACTATTAGACCCTTTCTTATTCAGGAAAAGCAGAACACAGTAGGAATTCTGGATTTTAGCAGTCCCAGTAAGTTGACAAAATATTAACTCTCACCCCACAGCATATATAATATCATCTAACATCACAAATGTAAACAAAGGAGTTTCACCATCTACTCCATAGCAAACAATGCTGTGATATTTTCTGCCACCATATGTGAGACAGAGAAACACAAAGAAATATTTCAATTAAAATATAAAGAAGTAAGAAAGCTTAGGACACAACCTGACTAAATAGTGGCATTGTAGTCTTGCTTGAAGCCTAAACAGGGAGCCTTTTTGGCTGAGTGCTGGTTCACGGAGGCTTGGTGTTGCATGTACGAGTATTTTCTCATATTACTTGATTTTGATGCTAAGAATTAGGATTTTATATTATTTTCAGATAAACAGAACTACATCAAAGATACATGACTATTATAATTCTTTTTCTTCTAAGGGAAACAACAAAGTTTTGTCTATCCCTTAGGGACAAAAAGAAGCTGTGTTATTGAATACCTCACCACATCAGTTTCCTGGTTTGTTTGATGGGATGACTATGATTTACAGGATTTCTTTATGAGACTCAATTAAATATAGAATTTATAATATTCATGCAGTTTCTGTGCCAAGTATACATAGTGCTGATACAGCAGGGATCTCAAAATATCAACCACCTGCTTGGAACGAACAGAATTATGAATACATCTCCTTAAACAATAATTCATCATACTCAGAAGCCTAAAGTTAAGCTGCTCTAGAGCCAACACAGCTGCTTTATCAACTTATTTGGGGGATACTGCTGACTTACAGTGCTGGGAATCATTCTTGCATCTCATAGCTAAGATTAAATTCAAGAATTTAGAACCCTAGGAAGCAACACTGACTGTGGCATGAAGAATCCCAATTTCCAGAGGGGAATCCAGAGCTGTGAATGCCATGTCCACACTTCTCATACAGTGTGCCAGGAAGGGAACCATTCAGAGATAATATATTCACAGTGTCTGTGGGAAACCAGGAGAATCTTTGCACACCTCACTGAGGATTGTAGGGAAATATCCTCTCTCCTCAAGGATCCTCACCCTTAAACCCCAGCCCCTCCAAAAGATGGTTATGGGGTAGAGTTTTTCCCTGAATGAGGTCAGCTGAGGTACCAACTCAACAGAGCCAAAAAGGCACCTTTTTCCCTAGGGAAAGCTGCTCTACCCACAGTAATGAAACTAATTTTAATCCTCATGACTTCATGCAAAGACTTTGATCTCACATACTTCAGCTTTATGATTTTTTTTTTTCCCAGACAGGCTGGAGCTACAGAAGTGAGACAGACTGAAGATCCTCAGAGCTGAGCTTAGAGGACTTTCATACAGTCTAGGGAGATAAATGTGTGCAGCAAAAATGGAATCACAGTACCTGAGTGGGGTTCTGGAGGATAAAAACCAGCACCCCAGCATGATATTGGCTTTAAGTCCATTTTCACTGCATGGATGCAGAATCCTGCTGTGCCCATTCCAGACAGGTGTTAGTCTAATTGGTCTTTTCTAACTTAGATTTTACAGCTTCCCTTAGCAGCCAGGTTCACTGTTTAATTTCCTTCATTAGGAAGCTTTTTCAAATCTCTGATTTAAAATTTTGCTCTATGTAGAGCCAGGAACCCTTTTTGCTCCTTTGGTGACCAGCAGAGTATTTCAGAAGCACCTTCTTTGCAGACTTTTTGAGAATTAGAAGACTATTACCATGTCTTTTTGTTTCAAAACTGTACAAATTCACCACTTTCACTTTTATCCTTATGAAAAGGAAGTTCTTGTAAAATCCTTTGTAGTGCCTGTTGTTCTCCTGGAACCAGGGTAAATTTAGCCCTTTCTGTCCCTTTCTCACCAACTGGATGGCCACTTCTAGGAAGGGGGCATCAAAACCTCTCTTAGTCAATAACTAATGTCATCCTGTCTAATGACTGTTGCTAAAATGTTCAGACATACTGAGATAAAAGCCTCCTGAGGAACTTTAAGTAGTCAGAGTAGGAAGATGTCTAACAATGCAAATACAATCTGTTGAGAAATACCACTTTTACCTTTAGTATCCATGCTTCAACACAGCTGCTTATAATAAAAAGGAAAACAGCCCAAAATACCCAATCCTGCTCATTTTACCTCCAGCAGGTTTGCATTATTACTCTGTCTCCAGGTCTTCCTTTTGAGAACATGTTTCTGACCAAGAGGTTTTCCAGCCAAGTGATGGATTTGTAGTCCAGCTCTGACAGACCCAAGACACCTTTGTGGGGATGATTACTACCTGGCCTTTGAAAATCCCTCCAGACCAAATAGACCAAGCCTGTTTATGTTAAAGAAAACCTGTGCCACTCTAAAGACAGCAACCACCCTCTTATTTCTGTCTCGGAAATAACTTTTAGGGTTAAATAAGGAAAAGGAATAGTCTTTTCAACCAGACTGTTACTGCCTGAAGGATCCAAATAGACTGAGGGCTGTTTCCAGGAGCAAAATGCACAATAAACTTGGGATGGAATAAGAACACAGCAAGAAAACTTCTGATTTATTTGAGATTTCAAGGAGATTTGCCTATTTCATCCAAACTCCTCTTCTAATTAGCATTTTCATCTCATCTACTGTCTCATTTTACCTTTTGTTCCCCAATAGTGTTGGAGGTTTGGTCCTAGGACAGCTCTGTGACATCCACAATGTGTGCCTTCCCCATTTGACTGAAGCTCCATTTTGGTGATGCAGAAAATTAATTAGGGCATTTTATTTCTGTCATAACTAGACCTATATACTGTTTCTAAGGCTGCGAATCTGTTAACTCTGTGAACAAATAAACACAAAATTAGGTTCCTTTTCCATGACTTCTGAAGCTGATAGCAACAACAGCCATGAAGGAATCTCAATACAGTGTCTGCTGTTCTAATCATGCTGGAAAACATTCTCTGTACCAATTAGAGAGATTACTTTCTTCCCAGTGATGCAGAGAACTGAAAAATCAGGCAAATATACTAACCAGATGTCACTTTATCAGACAAGAGGAAGGAGTATTCCATGGTGAATGGAAGACAGCGTGTGGGATGCCCATTGGCTCATGCAAAAATTTCCTTTTATTCCCGTAATCACTTTTTCTGTGGTCTTTCCCCAGCCTTTGCTCAGGAACAGCATGAATAGGTGAAAGGGCTCCTATTTGTCTATCTGTGGCTCAGCTGGGCCAGTGGCCACATGCCCTGAGGAGGTGATGGCTGTGTACAGCTGATCCTCACCTCACCTGCTCTGCTGGTGCACCACAGTGGAGCGTTAAAATGTCAGGAGGGAAAAATGTGGATTCGTGTCTTCAGCTTCACTCACTCCAAACCTCTACAGGGCTTGTCATGGCAAAAGTGACAAACCACTAAAGATACAGAAAGAAATAAAGCCACAAAAGGGATTCACAATACCAGCAACCAGGTGTCAACCTTGTGCTCAGATGTTTTTATTCAACAAGGCTTTGGAAATATTAGTCATCTTCAAGTTTTCAGAAGTCATATATTTCACCGGATTAAAACTTTTGTGATATTGGGACTCCATGAGTGAAAAATAGTTCTTTCTACCCATATCTAAAAATATATGTTTGAAGCTCAAGTTGATTTAATGTGAATTCATGCTCAACTGTGCATGTGATGTTTAGATATAAACAACATTTTCACATTGCACAGTATCACCCTACTGCTGTTGTGTCTTTTCTCAGACTTAGTTAGATATCTTTAAGGTATTTTCTTCTTGGGGCTGATTAGATAATTTAAAATGCCTGCACTAAAATTCACTGTCTTTAAATTGGGCTAAAGACATCATAGTTATATATAGTCCAGTTAAAATACTTTGACTGAGCTAAGTTGCTATAAAATGGCATCTTTTATTCCAAAATTGGCCAAAGGGTTTTCCACCATGTATTGTTGGTGAGGTTAAAACAACCAAACAGACACCAGACCCAGCATTTGCTCACCTGGAGATCCTCTGTGTGATCTCAGCAAGCAATTCAAGGTAGAGCACGAAAGAAAAATTCAGAAATCGAACATAAAGCTCCTTTCTGCTCAACTCCAAACATGTGCTGAATGCTCCCCAATCATTTTAGCTGTGATTTTGTCCTTGGCTGCTTCGAGAGAAGGGAGCGAATCTCAGCGCATTTGAATCACAACAGCTGTGATGACGAGTGATGAGCATTTATTCCAGCAGGAAGTCTTACCCAGAATCTTTCCTAACTGTAAGATCCCTCTTACTGCTAAACAGGATATTCCATGCCCCATTATGTTAATGTAGTGGCATGTTTCCAGCAAGCACAATTTGTCAGCAGCACCACAGTGACAGTGATGACCACGATCCCCTAACTCAGCCACCCATTGCATCTAATAATTGTTACTGCATTTTGAAATCCTCCATAGGTGTTCCTCCTTTGTGGCCACAGAACTAACAGATCTGTTAAACTCCATGAGTAAGAACTGTATTCTTAAAAAGGTAAAGTATTAGTTGTCTGGGGACAGCTTAATCTTCAGAGGGCTCATTGCAGTGTGAATACTGTCCTGGATCATAAAATGCTTTTAAATAAGAAAAGTTTAGGTAGGGCAAGAAGACATTTTTGCACTGTGTCTTTATATTCTTTTTATTAAAAATATAAAAAAAATAAATTGTTACAGTTTGTTTTGAGTTTGTTTTCCCAAGCTCAAAACAAACTGTATAAAACCACATGCCTTATTAAGGCAATGAAGGATTAAGCAAAGCAGTATTTTTAAAAACTAAAAAGGACATGTTTTATTTAGGAGTGGAAGTCCTCTGTCCAACAGGAAGGTTCTTGGACTCCAAATTACCTTGCATTTCCAGCACCTGTTTCCATGATCCCCTGCCCACTAACAGCTCCCCTCCTTGATTTGTGCAAAGGCAGATTAGGCAGAGGGGTAAGAGCTGAGAGAAAATGCTTCTCTGCAGCAAGCACAGCCTGCAGACACCGCTTCCCCCAGCACTGGGTGGCAATTATTTCTGTGTAATAGGCAGTCACCCCCTGACCCTCTCCTTCAGCATGCAACGCTTCCCCTGTCAAGTGCTAATCCCTTTGTTAGCTACTCAGCTGCACATTCATTTAGGAGGGCTAATGATTTACACTGTTCCTTCTCTGCAGGATTTCGATGGACATGTAATTAGAGGTGAATGGAGTCTTCAGAGGTACAGCAACCACGAAAGCCAGCGGCAAAGTCAAAGTGTTTGTCAGATTTTGCAATCGGCTGTTCCAGTGAATGAAACCATGTGGTCAGCTGCACACAGAGGAGAAGAAAGTAGAAAAGGAGAAGCAAAAAAAAAAAAATCTGCCTTTAAATAAAAAAAAAGTGGGTTGTGTGGCATGCACAGCAAAGCTCCGAGATGAAAAGGAACGTGTTTCAAAATATTTTTGGTCGGGGTGCCAGAGAGCATGTTGGAAGATAAATGCCAGCAAGGAATCTGTTCTTCTCGTACAGAGGGAAAAAATATCTAAAGGTGAAAAGCTTTGTTTTAAAGTGCTTGAGATGCTTAATCATTAGCAGAATAAGTGTGAGAGCTGGAAAGCTACAGAAAAATACATGAAGGTGAACTGAAGAACTTTTTGTGTGCCATGACACTGGTGTAAAAATTTGAGTATTTTTTTATGTAAGTCATCCACATCTGCAACACCTCAGGAAACATCCTGCAGCTCTTACACCAGGTGAGTATGGCCATTTGAAGTCCAAGGGATTTTTGCATATGCATTAATATCACTGGATGAAATGGAAAAGTCTAACAGAGCCATAGTCTTGATAGATTTTAGATGAAATAAAACCTCTCAGCTCTGGTTTCTGGACAAACCACAGAGAAAGTCCCATTTTGCTGCAAGCCATCACTCCCTCTCCATCACACAGGAGTTTGTGGATGATCCCAGCAAGAAGGGCTGGCTGCCAGCTGGCCATTTATGTCACTTTTGGCACTGTGACATGTGATCCCCAGGTCTGATGGTGCTGGCTGGAGGCACAGCAAAGCAGGGATGTACAGCAATGAGCTTGTACCTCCCGCCCAGCACAGCAGCACAGATTCCAGCTGCCAGGTGATACCTGCCCATTGCCTCCCTCTTGGTGTTTCCTGCTATTTTCTCACACCTCCTGAGGCTGCAGATTGTTTTATGCTTCACATAATTTTTTGCAGGGTTTGGGGGTTTTTATATTACTATTTTTTATAAACTCTTCCTATGTTTTTGGTCTCCTCATCATGGGTTCCCCTGCACACTGCATGGCCACCCTGTTATTGAGGCTGCTGCACCATCTCCCTGCCATTGACCATTTGTCCATTTTGGAGCAGGAAATCTCCATTCTCCATACAGATTACACACAGTACATCCCTGGATGAAATAGTGTTTGCATTAAATAACACCCACTCCTGTCCTCTCAGTTACACAATAGCCAGTCAAAGTCATCTTTTTATGAATTAAAGTTAAGACACCTTCATCAGTGCTCTGAATTCAGAAGCATAATTTCATTAAAAATGAAAAAACAGAGTAATAATTAATAATTGTTTTAATTCAGTCTGTGCTTATGAGCTAATATCTCTCCCAGAGTTGTCTAATACAATTATAAACATAATTTCATGCCTAATGAAATATAAATGATGCAATTGAATGGTGCACTCCAAAGATATCGCCCTATCAATCAATTGTCCTCCCAACACTTCCATTTTTCCCGTGTGCTTTAGCTAGCAATTTTGTTTGAAATGTGGCTCTTGTTTTGATTTGATTTGCAGACAGCAGGCAGCAGGTATTCCATCCTGTCCCTAAGGACGTCAGTCTGATGGTGAGGTGCCATCACAATTTAAACTGGCTGTCTTATTGCTGGTATGGGGCTGTTTTATCTCCTGAGATCTGGATTCAGAGCACTGCCTCCTGAGTGAGCACAGCACAGCCTGTCCTCACCCCTGCAGCAGCAAAGCCCCACAAGAAAACACATCCAGCAATGTCTCTGCTTTCACTGCAGCCTGTTTCCCACCACAGCAGCAGAGACAGGATGATTTGCTGCTGACAACATCAAAAGATGGCTGTGGGCAGCTGATGAGGGTGTTTGATTTTCTGAGTGATCTGGGATCTGTTAATAATCAAACACATGAACATACACTTCTTGCTCTTTTTTTGAATTATCATCTTGATCACTGCTATCACTATTCACTTTTTGAATTATAGCAGTAATTTCTCTCTGACCAGCTGGCTCATAACACCCAGTGGTGTCATCATGGAAAACCTTATGTACAGTTGCATGACTTGCAGCTACAAATAGGTAAAACTTTGTAACACTTGCTCACAGATTCCTTGTGTTTTTATTCCAAGAGCCTCAGTGATGCCCATCCTCACTGTGTGCCTACAGAGGGGGAGGGAGAAAGAAAATTAATCCCTTTGTATCAGAGGTGTAATGATCCTGACAGAAGGACAAGGTGAGGGCAAAATCAACCAAACTCCAAACAGCAATTCTTGCTGTGGTTAGGGTCTGTGCAGTAAATATATATTTTATCTTGCTGAGGCTTGGATATAATTGAATCAAAGTTTGTTAGAAAATTAGCCCAGACATACTGAAAGCTTCACACAAGTCAAAACCAGGCAGTTTTGCTTGGTTCAGGTTTAATTATGAATGGTTCACTCAGCCCTGGTAATGACTCATATTCACTAACCAGCCTGTATATGAGATGTGACAAAAGTGTAGTTCAGATACACAAAGCATAATTATTTAATGATGAAGTAAAGTTGATTAGGAAGCCTTTAAGCTATTACACTCTTAGCAGGGTATTTTGCAGTCACTGAATAAATGAACATAATTTAATTCTTAAAAGCTGCATAGCTCCTGCTGCTTTAGAAAATGATATGTAGCTAACACGATAGATTTTTTCCCATTATAGAATTCTATATGCTACAACAAACAGCATACAGAATGCAATGCAATGCCACTAAGAATAAGGAAAACTATTCTTAGTGACTATCCAGGCTAAAAATGATAAAACTCACATATCCACTAACAATCATGAACCTGACAAATCAAGCTTGTAAGCCTGTGGTGTGATCTGAAAACCTAACAAGCTTCCAAGAAGAATCTCCATTTTAAAAATACATTCTTTCTTCCTGGATTCTTTTTTATTTTTTCTCATGATATGTGCAAGACTGAACAGCCTGAGAACAGCTGTGCCACTGAAGGGATATATTTATATATTATGTAGCTGTGTTCCAATTATGAAATTGATCCATGGATAAAAATCCCTCAAGGGTGGCTATTAATGAGATTGTCTGCTCTGAGTGCATCCAGTAATAAGATTAGGTATGCATTTATCCTGAGCAGAGATAAACCAAAGACAAGTTCGTGCCAAGATAAGACAGTTTTGAAAAGCAATTAAACATGGGACATAATGTGCACGCATATGTCTGTGGGAGGCTGCAGGATGGGAAGTTGGTTTTCATCTGCAGAAGTGCTTCTGAGTGTAACAGGTAGGGAGAAATAGGCTTTTCACAGGAGTCAGATTAAACTCGATCTCAAAAATCAAAATATTTTAATCTTGAATTTAAAAACCATTATTATAAAATGTACACTCTGGCCTTTTTTGGTTTTTTCTCCACTTATGAAAGGCTTGTAAACACCCTTGACAATTACCAGCTGGTCAGTGAGACAAGAGTCAAGCAGCACTCTTGGAGTTCAGAGAACATAGCACCTTAACAGCACTCAGGCATAGCCTTGCATGCTGCCTAATGCAGGCAGATCCCAGTGATGCTCTGAGACAAATTATCTCAAGCATTTCCTACAGGATTTGCAGCAGAAATACCTCTGCCATAGATGTGGCATCGTGGGACACAAAATCTTGCACCAGGAATCAATCATGGACAGTTTGGGTAGCGCTGGAGGAGCGGCCAGAGCAGCTCAGGGCTCAGCATGTGCAGAAGTGCACACAAAGCCAGTGGATGTCACCACATCACAGCCAGGACCTCTCTGTCCCCACTTTATGACCATTGGAACTGGTTGGTTATTCATCACACTCCTGCAGAATAGCTGAAATACCTCCTAAAATCTTGCCTTATTTTTACAACACTGGGCAAAGTTTCTCCTTCTCACGCTGCCTCTGCTGCTGCTCAGGACTTGGTTTGGCTGCAGCACCTTCAATAACTGGGGTTCACAGGGTGCAAGAGGCCAGAACCCCCCTGCAAGCAGAATCCTGCCTTGCAGGTGAACAACTGAAGCTCAAATCAAATTTTGAGACACTGGAATTATTAAATAGGCCTTAAAATGCTGCCTGTGCTTGCTGCCCTTCATCAACATGACCCAGAGCCAAGTTCTCAGTGCAGGTGGAACCCCTGGGCACCACCAGGCAGCAGGTAAAAATGTGGAGGGGGAGGAAAACTACAACTCAGTTTCTGGAGTAGTCTCTGGGGACATAATAGACAATAACTGGAGACAAAGGGTAGGAATGAAGGCATGATTTGTGCTCCCTCCATTTTTTACCTGATCAGTTCAAGGTCACTCTGCCAGCACGAACAAGAGCAGCCTGGAGGCTTCTGCAAACCACATCCACTGAAAAAATCTTTAAGCAGAAAGGTATAAGGAGATGGGGAAGTCCTTTCAAAAATGAACATGAGCACCTCTCAGGACATTTTAGAAGAATTCTGAATAATAATAATAATAATTTGTAATAACAGAGCATCTTAAAAATCCCATAATCTGGAAATATTGGCATCTGAATGATTTATGAATGCAAAGGAAATTCCCTTCCTCATACATTAAAATACAAAAGCCTCCTGTTCAACTGTCAAATACTCATCCCAAACCAAATTACTTAAGAAATGTGGATGTTTGACATGTCAGCTAGGTGTATTTTAAAGGAATAAACAAATTTCTGCTATCTATTCACAGACCTTGAAGTAATGGTTATAAGTTTTTAAAATATCCACTAAATGGGTATTCTATTAAGTGGTGACTGCACAGAGTATATGCAGAAAATGTATGTGACTGGGGAGTTCTTGAATACAGCTGTGTCCTGTAATGAGCCTTCTGTTAAAAAGTGCAAAAAAACACATGTATGTATTATTATATTTAGCATTTTTCTCCCTGAGTAGTTTATTCAGAAGTAATTATTTGCTTAACTCATTTAAAGTGGCACAGAATCAAGTTCTTATCTGCTGCAGAAAGCTGTTGGATTCCCCCCTCTCTCAGGTAAAACACCAGGCTCCTTTCACACCCCGTCTCATTTGACAGAAGTCCAAGGTCAAGCAAAGCCACCCTATCATTTTTTACTCAAAAATAATTCATAGACCTGCCTTTTGGTTAACAACCATATTAAAAAGCACTAGAGGAATTCAGTAATTTAGTAAGAAATACTGGATCTAGCAGCTTCTCCCACCAGACTGTCTGTTCCCTGCCAGGCCAGCTGATTCCTCCAAAGCCTGTCCTTTGCGTCACATGTGGTCACACCGTGCTGAGCACTGACATTCATTCTCCTAACAGATACTTTGAATCATCAACTTTGTTTTGCCTCTTGGGTTCCCTCCTTCAGAATTCTGAAAAATCAGCTCTCTTCCAAATTAGCATCAAAGATTTACTGGTTGGGGAGAACTCTGAGCTCCTTTTGAAAACTCTGCTAATTTTGCTTTTCTATGTCCTTCCTTCACTGCCCCCTCCTGTAATCAGGATCCCAAAGTGTGCTTTCTGATGAGGATTAAGCCATGACCCATGCATGATTGCAGGAAATAAGCCTTTAAAATATGCCTAAGTGCTCTGCTTGTTTGAAGCTACTGATCCTTAAAATAGATGTCTGTAAAAATGTGTAATTTCAAACATTTCTGCAGATATTGTTCCAGTATGTGTAACGAGGAGACACATCAAGCCAAGTTATATCAGTTATGCTCCATTATGTCATGAACTGAGACAAAGAAATCAAAATATACAGTAATATTTCAAATTAAAATCCTACTCTTGTACAGATTCTTTCCCTAGTTACCACTTGCAAAGCATCAAAATATTCCACTTCACTTTTGGGGTTTATTTTAGCTATTCACCAAAAATCTTTACAGTGTAAGAAGTATTTCATGTACTGCGAGAAAGGATGATGAATTATTCCATGTTAATATTCTCAATATCTTTCATGATTTGAAATTCCAGAGAGCCTGATGATCATTCTTGTATGGACCATTTCTTCCTTCTAAACCCACCTTATTCTCTTGCTCACCATCCTTTTTTGTTCCTTTCTTATCTTTTCTAGAGAAGATGATCCCGAGTGGGGTTTGTGAGCTGGTTCACCACAGACTGATATAATGGTAAGTAAGAAATGCCATTATTTTCTTCTCCAGCAGTTTCCACATTATTCCCATCACTGTTCCCCTGGTTGATCACTTTGAATGGCTTTTACAGGAACTATACACAAGGACTCAGAGATTTTTCTTCTAACTAGGTATTTATAACAAAGCTGTGTGGACTAAGAAATCAGCTGAATCAGGCAGCTGGGACAGAGTTGTTTCTTTCTCTCCAGTGGCTCAGTGCACAGGGCACTTCTTGAAAGCTCCAGAAATCTGGGAGAATAGAGCAAGACCAGGAGTTCTCCAGGAAACCCCATTTGCTGTTTTTTTGTGACTTTTCTGCTCAGAGATCATGTGAAAAGAAGAAAGAATAGATTCTTTCTTTCTTTCTTCTTTCTTTCTTTCTTTCTTTCTTTCTTTCTCTCTTTCTTTCTTTCTTTCTTTCTTTCTTTCTTTATCTCTCTCCCTCTCTTTTTCTTTCTTTCCTTTTGTTCCTTTGGGAATATTAGGTCTAAAGTGCCATCATTGGAAGCTCAGTGTAACAAGATGCCTTAGAAATCCTAAGGTACTGTCTGGCATTTTAAAATCCCTGACACTCACTAAGCTTAGTGGCAAAGCTCTTTAAGTATTGAGTATATTGATAGAAGTAGAATACTGTTGCTCCCTCCTCATCAGTCTCTCATGGTACTTAGTACATAATTTTGGCCTATTTAATGTTACTTTAATCTTAACCAAGTCAAGTTAAGGTCAGATATTTCACCTTCACTGCAGCCCTCTTATGTCTGTGTGCATAGAAACCTGTGAGAAAAACATTTCCATCATTTCCACAGCAGTGATCAAAGAAAATCACAAATGCAATGGACTTCAAAGAAAAGGGCAATGGCCCAGACCTAGCTCTGAGGCAGTGTGCACAAAATTGGTGAGATCTGAACTAAATTGCTTAAAAACAGCATCCAGTTTGCAGCAGTGGCTATTCAAGGGAGTGCAGGCTCAAGGTCTGTGGGTACCTGCTGCTCCCTGGGGTGGCAGAGACCTCCCTGCAGAGCTGCTCCTGCAGCTGCACCCACCTCTGGACAGGGAAACTCCAGCAGGAGGGAACTCTAAACAGTCTGTGAGCTGCAAAGGACTTCTCATGTGAGGGAATTGAGTCAATGGGAGAAACAAACAAACAAACAAACAAACTACAGTCCAAAGAAGAGAAACAGAGAAAAGGAAATGCCATTCAGTGCAGCACCTATCGCACGAGGATGGGTGGAAAACCCAGAAACTATCACCCCTGGGGCTCATTCTGAGCCTGGAAAATCCCCTCCTCACCTTCACCAAGAACATTTATATTCCTGCCAGTGCTACAGAGGGAGGGAATATGGATATTAATTACTCTACAGGACACTGGGAAGGCAGTCCATGCTTTCCCTCCCTTCCTCAGGCCCTGCCAAGTTCAGAACTAGTAGCCACACTACAGATGGGAGAGGAATGGGGCTCTGCTGCAGCCTGGCTTGTGTTTGACATTGTCTACCAAGGAGGGATGGTCATAGCCTTGGAAAGCTGCAGCTACATTCTGCAGTGGGCCAAGCTACCCCCTCCAGCAGCACTTCCAATGCTTTAAGCTATTTATTTGCCAGGGTGTGCTATTTCAATCCACCTTATTACTGTGCATCACTGCTGCCAAAGGCAATTTTCTGTAGGAGCCTGGTGAAGAGGGGAGATGGGAGAAAAGGATGCATTTCCCCCCCACCCCTCCTGCCCCGAGCCAGGAATGGAAAGCTGGGAGGTGAAAACTCAAGGGTTTCATTTAACAGAATTAAAGCCTCCATTTCTGCACATTGTGGTGCCTGCACAATCATAGAGAAATATATCTTGGTTAAATTTTTGATGAGCTTTCGGCTGCTCTAAATAATTAACCAGGACCTCTCTCATTTGAACATGGGTGCAACTTTCCATGTTTCAAACGCTTCCCGCCTTAATCACCAGGGAATCGCTCGAGTTATTCAGGTCACTGCATATATTTATTTATTTTCAACATCACTAGTCAAAACAAATTTTGACTCTTTATGCAGAAAGGGGAGAAAGCAGTTTCCTTTTGATCTCACTCCAGGTAAAACCCCAGGAGAAGTATGTGTCTTGTTTCCAGTAGCTGAATAATAGAGATTGATAGGTTAATCAGTTCTAATACAATTTACAGAGCAACAGTGTGCACTCAAATCCTGAGTTTTGACATTCCCCAAGTCCAGGATGTTCCAAAGATGTTAGTGCAGGATATCACAGCACAGTTTTTGAAAGACTGTGCATTAATAAGGATACTTCTGTATCCCCTCATGGAAAGCAGAGGAGACTGATCCTGCTTTTGACAGGCTGCTTGTATGACATCTAACTACTGAAGTCAGTCCTGCTCCACCACCATGTAACAGCATGGAAAATGAGGGCTTAAAAATACTCCTCCTTCTGTCCCTTCATTAAGTGTCACAAGGAGCTTGGATGTTGTTTTATATGGAAACCAGACTATCTTGTGAGTATATAAAGTGGCATTAAGTGTATTAAATATTGGATTCAGTCCCCTAATGAGGGACTTTGATCTCCTATCATAAGACTCAGATGTGAAAATTGGACTCTAAAAGTAGATTAGTAAAAAAGCTCCTTCCTAACCATTCCATTCTAGTGGTGCTCAGTAAGCCACAGACTGAGCCTTGAATTAATGTAAAAAACCTGCAACATGAAATTAGCTGTGTCCACTCTGCAAGTGCAGTTGTCTGCAAAGGGGGAAGAAGGAGCATGGAGGTGAGCTGGTGAAGATTTGGATTCAAGTCATTTTTCAGCATACCTGCCTGCGAGCTTCAATATCCCATCCCCAAAACTGGGATTCACATCACCCTGTCTCAGAGACATCACAGGAAAACAAACATATCTAAAATTACAGAGGGCTTCAAAATACCATAGACAAAGGAGTAGGCTGCACTGTCAGCTGAATTTCTAACAAATGTCTACCCAGGGCTTTCAAACTTGTCAATAAATGCAGGATTAATGATCTCAGCTTGTGCCATTTTGTAACTCATTACTTTAGGCACAAAGCTGGTGAGCTTGTTTAGTCCTCCATTACTTTCTTTTCTTCCTATAGATGGTCACTGCAAAAATCCAAGCCAGTTATTTCCCAGGAGCAGGTTACTGTTGTTTAGCTGTTACTGTAACAGAGTTCCTATATATTCTGCTTTCACTAATTTGTCCCCTTTTGCAGTGAAAACTGTCATAACTGCTCAATTTAAAATGCAGACTGCCTGAGAAAGGGCCTCCTGAGAAGTGACAGGTTTGGAGAAGTACTTCGTGTGCAGGAGAGCATTTTAAATTGAAAGCTCTCATGTTTCTGCAATGAGACTGGCAGAGCTACATGCTATTAAAATGGGAGTCTTACAGGATTTTCCTCAAGAAATGTCTTTTGCTGCTGGTCATGTCTTCAAACAGTTTCTGCAAATCATAGACATAGGTCAAAATTCACTTATTTTTCATTTGATGGTATTGTTGTCAATGCTTATATTTGGCCAGAGGTGCCAAAAGCACCAACCAAAATGAGGAAGATCAAAAGCAACAGAACAGGGTATAAAGTGCTGTGGTTTCACTGTCTCAACAGTTTCTTAGCTCCAGCTGGGCACGCAGACATTAAAAGCTAACTCAGAATCATCATCTCACAACAGAGGCAGTGTAAGATTTTCTTCTTTTATGAGAGCATTGCACAAACAAACCGTGTCTGTGAGCCATTCCCATGGCACATGAGGCAGGGAGGGGTACTAATTCCAAAGAAGACAGAGAGCTGCTTTTCTTCTCCAGCAGTTACTGCTGATCCCAGCTGTGTCCAGCTCAGTCAGGTGGCCACACGTCCACCACCCTCCCAGCACTAAGGACACAAATTTGGCCTCAAGCCTACACACTTGCTTTTCATCTTTGTGTGACCCCAGCTGGTCACAAAGGGCATCTGAGACTCCTCCAAGTTTTCCATCTTCCTCATCAAGATGCACTAAATATATTTGGAAATCTGGCCTTTAACCTGCCTGTGCCACATTTCTTGCTTCTCTTTGCCTCTTTTCTGCCTAGTGCAGTGTGAATGCAATCCCTGCACAGCAGCTGCTGCCCCCTGAGCTCTGTGCTCATGGCAGGACCCCCACTGTCATTTAAGAGACCCTTTACTCTGAATAAGATAAACAAAGTCCCCATTATCTCAGCATCTATCTGGTAGTGCTGGCTTAGTTGTTGGACTCCATAATCTTAAGGGCCTTTATCCAAACTAAATGATTCCATGATCTTATTCTTTCTCCTGCTTAATTTTTATATATCTACATATATTAGGTCATCTACTATTTCTGTGGGCTAATGCATTGTCATATGTTCTATTTCAGTAATACCTGAGCGTGATTTATTAAAATGACAGACCACACTACAGTCTTCAATGCAGGGCTAATTTGTTCCTACTTTTTAATGCAGTTCCTCACATAATTTCCAGCATTCAGGAGAATAAGTATTTATTTTAATCACCGTGCACTGCATATGTAATTTTTTTCCTAGGTGAAATTTCTTTTTAATGGAGGCTGGGTCATGAGAGAGCAATTATTTAAGTTATGTGCATGTTACAGAATAATTTAAAATCAGCTTTAGGTCAATCTTTTTTAATTATCTATTTTATCAACTGTTTTTGACTAGCAATTTAAATAATTGTTCTTGCCTAATACCTGGAAGTGTAATTGCTTTTGCATGGCCTTTATTCTGATCTCAGTATCAGCGCATACTGCGCATGTTTGCATCTGTCTGCGTGGTGACAGATTTGTGGTGACAGCTTGTATAACTTATTTATAAAATGACAAATTATTTTAGGATTTCTTGAAGTTCACAGACTGGAAATATGGAGAAACACCTGCTTGCTGCAGAAAGCTGAAGAGGATCTGCTGTGTTGAAGAGAAACTGCAGGAATTGGTGAAGAGCGCTTTGCAAACGCGACACCACCCCACGGGCCACCCTTATGCTGGTCCAGGTTGCAGGCAGGGCTTCACGGATGTCATTTTTTAGCTACAAAGTCCTTGTTGCTGCAGTCAGATATGACCAGGAAGGTTCCCAAAGCCTCACCTGGAGTCCACGGGGAGAAGCAGCCTCCTCCTGGGGTTGGTTCGGAGCAGGAGCCAAGTGGGAGTGCTTTGAGTGGCACCTGGCAAAGCCCAAAGCACATGTGGCCCTCTGTGTCCTGCAAGGACAAATCCTTGCTGTCCTTCACTTTGGGCTTCCTCAAGCAAAGACTGCAGAGAGTGTCCCAGGGCTGTTTCCATCCCAGCCCTAAACGTGCCAAGGCTGTCCCTGTAATTGCAGTGGGAGTGTCACTCTGAAGCCACCTCGTTGGCATGACAGGATGAGCTCGTCAGCAGGAGGCTTTGCTGGAGCCGAGTCTGGGATGTCCAACTAGAAAGAATAACGAGAGCCTCCGGTAGAAATTAGCCCCTGGTAGAAATTCCCAGCAGAAGGAGCAGGAATAAACAGGTGAACTGCCTCTCAGGAGCCCTAAGTGTGCAGAGCAGCACTGCAGACACAGACTGAAATGCACAATCAGGCACTGAGCACACAGAGCCCACTGTGCAGCACCAGCAGTGGTCAGTGGGTGTGTACTGGGAGAACAGACAGTGGAAATAACCCACCACACCTCAGCTGACAGGGGTTCTGCATTTAAAAATAAGTTATCCCATGCCTGGATGAAGCCTACCTAGACACAGCCTTCTAACAGATAAATAAACCACTATGCACCTTTCTCAGAAAGCTACTCTCACTGTCACTTTCATAGATAATAAAGATACTTATCAGCATCACTCAAAAAAGAATATATTGGTTTAAATTTTGCATCCTGAAATCCCACTCATAGAAGCACACATTGATCAGCTACTTAATGGCCTCTTGCTTGAAGGGCAACTTCTTTATCTAATCTGATGGTTTCATATTGTCCTGGTCAGTTTTTGGTTTCATTAAGCAGCCTAACTGTGTAAATTAGGATTTTTGGCCCATAATATTCTGAATTGTATTCAGCCACCAGTGAACACCAATGTTTAATCTCTGTGGCAGCTCTGATTACTGCTCAGCCTGCTGGGTACAGCCTGCAGGGTACATGGCAAATGACCACTTTGGTGTCAGGCCAAGTCTGGCCTGGACAGGAATGTTTAAATCTTCAATGCCCATAATAAAGCAATATAGCAGCTTATCAATTACTATGAAATTAGTTTCAGAATTGCTGCTGGATGCAAATGTACACAGCATTGACATTTATTTTCCTACCAAGAAAGACTTAATTTTGTTTTTGAGAGTGACTAAGGTATTGGCATGGTGCCTTGTGTTTTTCAAATTGTCTCTATTTGAAAAATGAACTATCCCTCAAGGTAAATTAAATGAATCTTTTTCTTTGTTCTTTCAGTCCTTCTGCTGGAAGCCTAGTGCTGTTCAGCTGGAACTGCATGTAAGCCAGAGATAGACAGGTTGTTCCTTTGAGCATTGACTTCCCAAGAAGCACAGACAAAAAAAAAAACCTAGCAGGAATAAAACTGAACAATTCAGACTACCCTCATTGTCAGAAGTGCAGGAGCTTACTGTGCACATGAGGAGATAGGACTTGGTCAGACCATGTGAGGATGCACAGGAGGTCTCACAATTTCAGGAACAAAAAGAGAGAAGGGGATAAGTGAACTGGCAGAAAGGAGAGTAGCAGGGAGACACAAACCCTAGAGGCCATTCCTACACCTGGTATTACCCCTTAGAAAATTTCTGTCTCTATTTAGACCCTTTCATCCTGCTTGCAGCATCAATTTGACTGAACATACCAGTGTTTCTGAGTAGCTTGTTCCTCTTAGATTTTGCAATTACTGTGGAGTGTTTCTCCATCACAACACCTTCCTCCTGGCTTTCTCTGTCTCAATAATAAGAATGCACAGCACAGAGAGTGTGTGCAGTTTCCCCCAGCCCAGACCCAGAAGTGTTGGAGCTGACTCACCTTCACATCCTTGTGCTCAGCCCTGGAACAGAAAGGCTGCTGCCATCACTTCTGCTCTGCAGACACTCACCTTGTCCTCTGCTTCCATATGTTCTGCCTCTTTGGTCACATTTTCTACCTGCAAACACATTTTCTGCTTGTGCCCTTTGGCATCCTCTTTATCTGAGTGTGAACACACACGCCTGTGCACACTTTGGTGCTTTTCCCATATATTTTTACATGTGACTGTATGTTTATATTTCACTTGTGATTGTTTCCTTCCTGCTGCACTGAAAAGCTGTAAACATCCCAATTTCTTCTGGCACACAGGAGCAGCTATGATTACATCCGTGCAAGTTTGGTGATAACAGCTGACACATCCATCTCTGATCACAACTTCTGTGGGCAGCCTGCCTCTCACTCTCTAGCTGGTAAGGAAAAATAAGGGTTCTCCACAAAAGATAAAACTGTGTCAGCTTGCACTCACCTAGGGAGATGCTGAGCTCTGAGACAGGTGAGCTTAATGCCAGGATCGAAGTCACACAGTGTTAAGCTGAAAGTTGCAAACACAATTTTAGGTCTATCAGGATCAGGTAGTTACAAGGCTCTTAAAATAAATTCTGTAAGTTCTGCTTATATAGTAAAATGATATAGTTAAACTGAAAATAGATTGGAGTGGCATAAAAAAGTGTATATTTATGTGGAAAAGAATTTTTCTGTAATTACGCTCTGTCTTCACATAAATAGATGCTTACAGCACTTAGTCCTGAAATGCTGCAAATCTGAAGAGCACTACAGACCTCAGATTTCTTCAGCTGGATGAATATTACAGTTACATCTATGCTTTCTTATCAAAAGCAGCACTGTGATTAGAGACAGGCCATTTGTGTTCTATATATGAGGGCATTGCAGTATACACGAATCTAACCCCAGCTTCATTAAAAAAAAAAAANACTGATTAAAAAAAAAAAAAAAAAAAAAAAAAAACAGACCTCAGAAACTGATATTCAGAATTTAACACCTGAACTGGACTGGGAAGGTGTACTATGAGGCTGAAACTCCAGTGCTAAAAGAATAGATGGATAGATTAAAGGAGATGACAGAGATGATGGAGATTTCAAAGCCAATGATTTCTCTGACACTGATTTCCCCTTGCACAGGCAGTTGCACTGTCAGGACTGCAAAAGGGAAGCTGTTCCCTGCCTACTCTGCATTTCAACAGTGCTTAATTTAGCTTAACTTCAGCCACTGGGCCTGAAACTTTCTCAGGCACCTGAGAGGTTCTGTAAGATCAAACATAGATTTTCATATCTATTTGCTTTAGAGTTTATTGCATAATATCATTAAAACCCATTATTTAAATCAGGCTTTACTGGCTGAGAACACTCACAGTTTGTCAAGTGCTGTGCATTTATTGCCCAGCATGACATCAAAATGCAGGGCAGTGACATCTTCTCCATCAGCAGTGAACTCACACCTTGGCTGCAGGGGTTGAGGGTCTGAGGTCAACCTAAACCAGAGATGATCACAGAGACATCCCAGACAGCTTGCTCAGGCCTGGTCTAGCAGGAGGGCTCTCACCCCCAGGTCCTTGCCTCTGCAAGCACACAGAGAGGCAACAGAAATCTCTGCCCCTGTGGGCAGAGACGTGGATCCAGGAGGCACCAAGGAATGGAGCAGCCAGAACCAGCAAATGACCAGAGCCAGCATGATGCCATGAGCTGCTTTTGACCACAGAGCTCTCCTCTGGCTTTTAAAACCTCTTGCCCACAGAGTTCCCAGTGGAGCCCCAGTTTCCAGAGCTGTCTGCTGGGATTTGTCTCCTGGGTTTTGTTCCAGCAGACATTCTGCAGGCCTGTCCTTCCTGCAGGACCTCAGGTTATGCCAAAAGCTGTGCTGTGCAACTGGGGCATGCCCCAAAACTCCTGGAGGAGTATCAGCCCAGCCCAGCAGAGCCATTATGGTCTATTGAGTGCACACAGCACAGAGTCCCTCATGTTTCTGTCCAACCCCAGCTGTTAATTGCACTCAGAACAGCTCCAGCCCTGCAGCCTGAACACAATTCCAGTGGACTTTAGAGCTCCTTCTTGGAAAGGACCACTGGGACTGCAAGCAAGCAGGGTGAGATGCCATTTGTACAAACTGTGTCACAAACAGTGTCACAAACAGAAATAATGTGCTTGCAGTCTGTGGTGAGAGCAGCCTGTGAGGCAGCACACAGAGATCAGCTCTCCTGAAACCCTTCCAGACCTGCTGGTTCCTGTGCAGTGCTTGAGTCAGGTCTTTAAAGTAGCAGGGTACATGGACAAGTTGCTCTGCGTGACTTTTTGGCAAACTGAGTTGGTTTGAATAGAATGGAGCTCAGTAACCAGTCCTGTTCTACCACTGTGCTGTGCAGAATCATGTACTCCATCTCCACAGAATTACAACAAACAGCTATCACCCCTCCTTGGGGATTCAATATTCAAACACAAATAACTCATTTGAGGTGAAAATTTCATCTTTTTTTACCTGCATCAGAATGCACTGGCACTGCTTAATCTTTTGCTGATTGAATTTAATGTTTGGCTTTTAAAATAAGGGCACGCTCAAGTTCTTACATTCCAGGAGCACAAACAGCAAGTGAAGAGCTTGCAAAGCAGCTTTGCTGCCTGCACCTGCTGGGGTTTGCTGCCATGCATCACTCCTGGGGAGCGTGTGCAGGAACAAAAACACCCAAGTGCTGGGGAAAATTCTGTCTGCATCATCACAGCTTTTCAGATTTTTGTAATTTTATTTTTATGAGTATGAAAACAGGTTTATAGTATGTTTGCAAATACGTGTGGATAATTTTCACATGCTGCCTTTGAAGAGGCATGGAGGAGGTTAACATGGAAGGGCTGAACAACACCTGGTGGTTTCATATGAGATGCTGAAGGTGATGTTTCTTGCATAACAAATTGCCTGTAAGAAACTGAATGAGGCCCTGAGATGGTTTTGAGGCTTCAAATGAAACAAGGTTAAAACCATGCAATATTAGCTTTGTCGTGTTAAATGTGTTTTCTATCTCTGCATACACTTATAATTATTTTCATTTTCACAAACTACTTTGAACAGACATGCTCTAGGAGTAGAGACAGTATAAATAATATTTTTTTTAAAATCTCTATACAGAAAAAAAAGGCAAGATTAGTTTTTACTTCCATCTAAAACTTACCTGGCTGTACTTTAATTACTTTACAAGACATGAAGAGCTATAAAAGTTACCACCTTTCTGAACTTGGAGAAATGCAGAATGGGTGCACAACTTTGTGAAGCACAGAAGGATCTGAGTTCAGGTGCTGCTGTTCCCATCTCTGCCATAGAGCTGCAATATAATGAACAGTTCAAATGAGTCAGAATCTGTAGTGAGATTAAAGGCCAGGAGCAGTACACACAGCTTGTAAAAAAAAAGAAAGAACAGACAAAGCTGCTTCCTATCACATGTTGGATCTGGTAGTTTTACAGCCCTGTTTTCTGTACAATTTTAGCTCACAAGGACAATTTAATAATTTATTCTACATCTGTTATCCAAACCTGGAGATCCTATAAACAGCCTCTCTGACTGTTTCAGAAGGAGCAGATTTCCCAGCACTGGAGGGCTGGACACCCTTCAGACTGGGAACCCATCATTACAGAGGCTGGTATTTTAAAATTGAGACAGCAAGAATTTTCAGTCTTGATCAACACCCAACAGACTCCTTTGTTTGAATCTTTAATCCCACCATTAGGCACAAAAGCCTATTAAATAATGTGGGTTTGGACATTCTACCTTTTTCCAGTTTAAAATTATCTTTATAAATCACACAAAAGGTTATTCTCTGAAGGCAACCTGACTCAACACCAGCCTGGATGTAGCACCCAGTTCTCTGCAGGTACCACTTGCACAGGTTTTTTCTGTGCTATTCAATCAGCAATTTGTCAAATACCCTTCCCTAATGATGTATTAAATATCAATTTAAAGAGCACAAGCCATCTCACTTGTCTGCCTTCCCAGTATCTGAAGTTGTGCTGATTTATTCTGGGGGAGGCAATGCTCCTTGGAGAGCAAGAGCAGGGATACAGGGTGTGGTGACCCCAGCCTGCAGAGGCATGGGGGCATTAAAGTGTATTTTGTTATTTCTTCCCTGCTAGGGCATTCTCTTTGCTAGGTCAGGCTGGTGAGTGACAGCCTTATGTGGACACAAATTAATTGCTGATTTGGATATTTACAGTCCAGGCACAGATGTTATTTTTTCTATATTATTTATCCCAAATAAAGCAAGTTTAAAGGAAGAAGGAAAGGCAGGAATATTCAGTGGCAATGGGAAGCAGAGTTTACTGCACTCCTATTGCCCCAGGCATGGCTGGAACAGACTCACTGTGCCACACTGAGTGGAGCTGCAGCCCCAGGTCAGCCCCTCTCCATCCTGTTAGACACTACAGCAAATGGCCAGAGTGATGCACTGCCCCCAGGGCTGAGAGGGGCCAGGAGAGGGTACTGACACTTGGGCACAATGTTCTGTGTGGTGCCAGGTGTGCCAGGGGACCCAGAGCTGCCCCCAGTCCTTGGCTGAGTTCACAGCTCAGCAGGGAGTGGTGGCTCCATCCAGCTTCTCCCACCCACAGCACTCCAAGTGCCACAACAGCCCAACACTGCTGGCAGCTGCCAGGCACAATCCAGTCTCTTCTGCAGAACTTAATATCTTTATAGCAGCATTTGTACATAAATTAATGAAAGATCAGAATATAAAGATGTTCATTTTTGATTAGTTGCCCATTTACAGGAAATTCAGTTAAAACTGTTTAGTTTTATCATCACTAGACAAAATAAGCATGACAGGATATTTTAGCCTCTGGATTATGTAGATAACACACAGAAATGTCATTTACGTTTTCATTCTTTTCACAGAGCAGCAAACCCATGCTTGCAAGCAAATTAAAATTCAGAACTTAATTGGATTTTTATATTCTCTTTAAACAGGTAATATTGTTTTTTCTTCTTTTTATTATTGTATCTGAACACTGGATTTCATTTTGAGAGTGTGCCACTGAAGGTGAGAGGCCCTCTGTGCTAAATGGTTCATTTAACACCATTAAAATCTACGTTTCTCCAACACATTTGAGGATTTAGATCATTGAATGCCAGCATTTTAGTATTGTTAAACAACAGAAAGGCTATGGAAAATTACCTTCTTGGGTGTATTCATGTATATGCTTGTGTGTGTACGTATAGCCATACAAACACATGCACATACATTATTGATCTGCTTGCATGTGCACAAATACACTTATACACATGTTTATACATATATGTATGTCTATCCATCCATGCAAATGCAGACAAAATGTTCCAATAATTTATCTCTGCACATTCACAATATGTGTGAATGCCATAACTTGACAAGAGATTTGAGAAAAAGAAGCAAAACACATATTTTGTTTGATTATTTCTCAAAACTTACTATGATATGAAAACTATGGAAATAATTCACTATTTACCTTTTTTTTTCCCTTCTTTCTCCTTATCATGACACTTTCTGAGCCTGTATATAAGACTTGATCTCTGATGGTGGTAGTAAAGTTCAGTCTCTGCAAATGCAGATTACAAAACTCAGGTATTGCATATCCCACTGAGGGGAAAGTCATATTGAAGAGTAAGAAATATCTGTGAGAAAACTTCATATTTTCATCGAAGAAGATACTGAGAATGGGACTCTGGCAGGAAACAGCATTTTTAATGGTGAGCAGAGGGAAAAGTCACATTGGTGAGGTCACCTCCAGGGTTATGTCACACTTGCCCTGTGTGTTGGGGAGGAGCAGCACGGTGCCAACAAATCTGCACTTTGGACCTCACAACTCACTTCTGTTCCGTGGCACTGGAATGGAAGGCTTCACTCCAGACAAGTCATTTGCTCTCAGGAAAATATCTGAAACAATGAAAATGTTAAAAGAAGAGAACATTTCTTGGCCAGCAGTCCTGGCTGCTCCCCTGAGCACTCTTGGCACAGCAGGAATCAGGGAGGCCATTCCTGTTGTGTCCCCAGGCAACATGGTCCTGCTTTATCCCAGGGTGACAAAAGACTTCTTGCAACTACACATCTTCCCACTCATGCAATGAACACTTCATGACCCTGAAGAGCCTGCTGAAGTGGAAGCATGATTCAAAACTCCTCAGTGCTAAACAAACAGGCTCACACTAATCCCAGCCCTTCCTTTGCTCCACTTGCTCCTGGTCAGTGCGAGTCAAACATCACACCCACCCCAGAAACCCTCAGCACTGCAGATCTGTGTGGGGTGAGGCAGGAGCAGAAAGGCATTGCTAACTGAGGGGCTAATTATAAACCTGCCAGCACCTCTGGGAAATAACTGACCACAAATGTCAGCTCAGCAGCAGGCTTGGAGCATTCTTGCTGAAGACAAAAATTCTCAGCATTAAAACTCCTCACTTCACATTGTATCATTCTCAAGTGCATGACTTAAAACTGATCATGCCAGACATCTTCCCATATCCTTTGTGTTTTCCCTTCTGGAACCAGTGATGGCAGTTTTAACACCTGCCATGAGCACACAGGTGTGTAAATTAAAAATGTGCTTTGCCTCCTCTGCGTTGACCTTCCTCACAGATTATTACTGCACTTTCATCTACCTGAGGCAGAACCCCCACACATTCAATAAAACAAATGTATGCATAAATATGCAACAAATCCCTTGCATCATTTGAAGATTTGCCCCTCATTTTATAAGTTGTGTTTATTACAGATTGTAACATGAGTAAGGACTTGGAATGACTTTTCAAAGTTAATCTTTTCCACACAAACAGACACTTAAGTCATAAAAAAGTAATCAAGGAATAAAAGTCTCAGTTTGGTTCTACTTCTTCTTCAAGATTTTTCCTGACTAGTTCTCTGTATTCCTTGGGAGTTCAGAATCAAGCATATTAGTCAGTCAAAAAGCCATTTTTTCCTTATTTCTGCACAGAGTAAAAAAACATATTAAATGAACATATAACAAGAAAATCTGCTCCCACCAGGATATCAAGTCCAGCTTTGTAGTCATCAAAGCTTTGTCTAACTCAAATTACTTTGGCATAACTGTCAAAATTTGCTCTTCCCTGCTGATTCATCTCAAATGTGTGGCATTTTTCCCTTTTGATTAGCCAGAGATGGACCTGCCCAGCCCCACTGACATGTGCTTCCAGCACAGCTCTGTGCAAGGTGAGGCAGAACCATGAACTGCTCTCCCATCCTCCTTGTCAGCCTCACACTCTGCTCAAACATCCAGAGAACATGGACATGAAAGAAGCCCACAGAAACAGTCACAGAGAAAGTAATTTTTCATTTTAAAAGCATTTTCTAAGCATTTTCCCCCCTCCCCCATTCTTTTTTGGTTTTGCTTTTAATTAAAAAATTTTCTGGTATAGTAATAAGTCAAAGCTCTCTTTAAAGCACAACCTCCTATGAAGTTAAAAAGTAAAACACCGTCGGCAAGAGAATTTTTCATTTGTATCTCCAATGTGCCAGTTGGAAATCCCCAGTGACAATGCTGATCCATGTCATGATCAAAAACCCCAAAACCAGTGATGAGTTTTGGGATTCAAAGGTCTGTTGAAATTAAATAGAAACTACAGATGTACTTCTCTTGCATTTGTAGTTTTGCCATTTTTTAAAAAAATAAAGACTTTCTGAGTATACCCAGTATCTGTTTCTCTGGTTGTGCTGTAAGCAGTTAAAACCATCTTTTTGTTCTGTGCAAGTGACTGGAGTGACCTGCAGAGTGCTCAGCACCACCAAGCCACACAATTCCATTAGAAAAAGGGATACTCATCAGCTTTTGACCAGGCACTTTAGCTAATTGTATTAATAAGACTAAGTGAAATTCAAGTGCTCTCCAAAAGGGAGAGATTTTATCAGTAACACTCTGTAGGGCTGGAGGATGGAATTATTTCTGTTTCTCAGGTGACAGGGAGGGCTGCTGAGGGATTCACCCAGTGTCACACCAAAGTGTGGTTCTGACCAGCCCCTCCTTGCTTTGCAGGGTTGGGACACCTCGAACCCCAGTGCCCAGGTAAGTGTGGGGTCTGTAAGGAGCCAGTGGCTGTCAATCCTACAGGGAGCTGATCACTAAAATCCAACTCCCAAAACGATCCCCGGAGCTGCAGAGCTGTGCAGAAAGCAGCTCGTCAGCAGAGAGGAGAATTCACTGTGAGGCTGCAGAGCTGAAACACTTCAAAATGTCAAGGCAGGATGATAACCCACAGGGAGAGTTGTCTCTGCAGAGTTAGGAGGTTTCATGGAGAGCACATCCCACGCAGATATCCTGGTGGTGTGACTGCAAACACGCTCCTCACTGGCACAGCCAAGGCAGGACCTGCGCTCACCACTGATTTTACACCAGAGCACCTGGGGCCATCCCCGTGGGGATGCAGGTGTGGGTGGGTGAGTACCCAGTGCTGCCCAGAAATGATGTGTGTCGTAATTCTGGACTCTCTGGCTCTCACACAGCATCTCTTAACTCCTGGGTGCACCTGCTCTGGAATAAACTTCTGCAAAGCTCAGATACATGCATTTAAAAAACATGTTTCTGAAGAGTCATCAGCAATACTTGGGAGAAAAAAAAACTCCACATCTTTCCCTGATTTTAGAAAACTTTGTGTTGTTGAAATAGTTTTCTTCTTGAACATCTAATATTGACATTTAGGGGAGAAGCAGCAGCAGGAAAAGGGTGTCAAGAAATACCATTTTAAGTCAGGGGTCATAATCACTGGGAAACAGGAAGCTGGTGTTATCCTCTTCACTGAAAGGAAAACAGAGGGAAAAAGCTCCTTACTTTCTTTCACTAGCTACAAACTAGTCTTATTTCATTAAAATCTACTTTAAAACAGATGTCAATGGCATGATCATAAATCTAACTCCTTGAAGACAGTTGAGTAAGGCTGGTTTAAAATCACAGAGGTTTTTTGAATGCCAGTGTCCTAAAGGACTTCATTCACCTGTGTAATTTTATAGCTTTAAGGTTACTGTAGCAAGGAGTTTATAGCCTTCATATTACCCCTAGAGAAGCCCAGTATAGGTCAACACAGCTATATATTCTGGAATTCCCCAAGTATATGTATTTCACATACTTCTGCTTCCCACATCCCCCAAACCAGAAAATTCTACACAATACTTGTAACAACCTCGACACCTCTGGCTCTAAACCCTCAGAAACACGCTGCAGGAGACCCCAATGTTCCTTGCACTCACAGAAGTGTGGCCAGGTACATTAATGAGCCATTAAAATGTGCCAGCTGCCCGCTGCTGCAGCAGGAGCTGCCAGAGGCACGGCGTGCTGTGACTCTGCTCCTGCTTGCAGAGATCCCTGTGATGCCTCGAGCCTGAACCCACTTTAGAACTTCCTGCCTGGTGAATGGATTAATTTGTAGCAAGATCTGAAAGCCATGGATTTTCCATACCTTATCTCCAGTTGAAACACAAGCTCGATATCTCTGATGCTTCAGGGACAGGGATGAAGGTGGCATGTGCCCTCTGTGGGGTCTGTGTGTGCTCATCCTGCCCATCCTGTTTGTTGTTTCCCCACCCCACCACCCCAGGCAGCACCTCAGCACCAGGGGCATCATCCCAATCACAGCTACCAAGTCCCTCTTGATTTGGACCATACATTGTCCCCCCTGCACCCCCCAGATGTAGCTCAGCTGCTGCTGCTCAGGTCAGATGGAGTTTTGAAGGAACACGGAAGGTCACCAGCAGCTTCCAGCAAATCTCCTGCTGATTTTGTGCCAAAAACCTACTGCTTCACCCCAGAAGAAGTCCAGCTCTCTGGTAGGTTTGCCAGCTTCTACCTCTTTTCTTAAACTGGATCTCTGGATCTCAATAAAGTAGTCGTGTACCCACACTGTTTAGAAACGGAATGCATTTTCTGTTGGACCAACTCTAAAAGCTTTGTCAGGAAACAGTGAATGATCCCAAAATTAAGCTATGAAATACACTGTATCCACATATTACAACACAGGAATTGACAGGTAACAATAAATACACTCACAAGTGCTATAACAATAAATATAGCCTAAAGGGGAAGCAAGACTTTTTTTTCTTTTTTTTTTTTTTTTCTGGTCTCTGGTCTTCTGAGACATAGCCTTGGTTTGAAAATGTTGGCTTAGAATTCATTAAGAAACAAGAGCCAACAATATCAAAATTTCTCCTCTTTCTTCTTGAAAACCCAGTCACAAGTACTGCATGATTTTAAGGCACAAGAGATTTTGATTTTCCAGTAATTCTCCTATCTAGTTGTGTTGCTTTAATTAGCTATCAGCAGCACTTAATTTATTTCTAGTGTATTGTAGCCAGCTTTTTACATATCTCTCCCAACCTGTGAAAAAAATCTCAAAAATAGACCTACAAAAATTAATCTTCCTGTTCCCTGTGCAGAGATATTAAAATGGTAATTGCATTCTTTATACCTCTAAAACCTGGTTCTACTTCTAGATACTTATCTGAAAGTCCAATGAAATTGTGTGATAGCAATTGTTGATGCTACTTACACATTACTGGAAGGTATTGAGACCTGATAGTAATCATGATACTGTAAAATCTTCACACAGTGAGGCTACAGTTCATCAGTGCCTTTGATTTTTATACTGAAGGGTGATTGCCTGGACAAATAAACTCCACTTATTAATTCTTAGTATCATATTGCCTTTATTTATTATAGCACAAGGGAAAAATCTTGTCATTTCAAGGGTACTATACTCAGCTGGCAACACAGAAATTTCTTAAAACCCCACACCTCAAACACAGACTGCTCCCCACAGACACGTGGGTCATGTGGCCACTTTAGTCCTCACTGGAATTCACTTCCCACAGAAATCCCCTCTGCTCCAAAGCCCACAGACTGCCAGGACGTGGCTGCAGTTGGTTGGAATTCATGAACTGAAGGAACATTTGAACCCCTTGGAAAGACCAGACCCACTTTGAGACTCTGATTTCAGCCTTGTGGGGTTTCTCAGAGGAGCCCTGTGATGTGGGGTCTGGCACAGCCAGCCTCCCCTCAGTGCTTGGATGTGTCACCTTCACACAGCAAACCCTCTTCCAGCAGGAAGGGTGGGGGGTTTTACCCTTTGGTATCAAGTTATCTGAAGATTTTTCCACAGACCCGTGCCAAGACAAGCTAAGCAACAATTACCAACACTTTAGCTGGAGGCACCTTCCTTCCTTGTGACCCAGCCAGGCTCTCCAGCAAATGGAGATCTTTGGGAAATTCAGTATTTTTATTCCAGAAAAAGGGGTATCAAAAAAAGAAAGAAGTGAACAGATTAGGCTCTTTTAAAAACTCCTCTAATATGTCGATTTATTTCAGTATTGTTTGGTAACTTCTCACAACAAGCAGTTTCAAATAGCCTAAAGTAATTGCAAAAGAAACCCTATTAAGAGATCCTGATGAAGGAAACTATTAAAATTGTACATACAGTTTGCTCTGATGAATCTCCCTACTTCACTTTTGCAGCAAATAATACAGTTCCACGTTGTTTTTTCCTTTCACCAGAAGTGTGAATTATAGTCCTATAAATTCACCCTAACTGTCAATTAAATTGAATAAACCTTGTGTGAGTGAATTAGGAAGAGATACAAAGCAATTCAATACCAGGGTTAGTTATGGAGAAGACTTTTTAATGAACATAAATTGATATAATTAAAATAAATTTGCTTTTATGTTCCTGAAGTATATGCCCTGCAAAACAAACATGGGCCAAAGCTGCTCTCTGGGATTTCAGAGATTTCTAAGGCTGGAAGATGCAGCCTACTTCGTTAAAGGAATGCAACAGAGGAGATAAAACTTCAGCTTTTTGTTAAATTTAGTTTTTCTCCCTTGAATCACCTTCATTTTACAGAAGGAAACAAGTAAATAAAAAAGCTTTTCAACGTTACTCTTTATAGGCTGGCAGTAACCAGTCGGTCGCTTCTCTGCATTCTCATTTTTGCAAGCTGTGATGCAGTCATATGTCAAGACCACATTTAAAATCAACGTGCAAGGTGAGAAAAGCATTTTTACTGCTACGAAATCTCCCTCTCCCTCTTTCTTTGTGTCCCTGGAATAATAGCAATAGGCTCATCATTATTTTTGACTGTGTAAGGATAGGAGAGGTGAATCATGTGGACCAATCTCCTGACAGCACACCATGCTTTTCCTCACCTTCTCCCAGGCTTGCCTGCATTCCCAAGCTGCAGCCCCATTGTTTTTGTCAGATATATTCTCCAAATCAGCTTCCATTTCAGGAGTTCTTCCTCACATGGCAAAATTTTTCTGGCTGGAAAATAGGGAGAGGATTTTTTTGTGTGCACAACAGCATCATTGACAATTAGTGCCTTTGGCATCCCCTCTACAGAGAGAGGAATTTCACTCTGTGGATAAATAGAGAGCTTAGGTTTCCAGGGCTGTCAGCCCTTAACAAACAATAAATGCATGCACCAGTGTAGAAGGGAATATAAATCAGAACAGCAACTTGAAGGTTCTTTCTTAATAACACAATGCATGTTTATCTCTGAGAAAAGAAGGCCCAGCAGCTAGCAAACACCACTAAATTCCCACACAACATGGCATTGTCTATGGCTCTTAGAAAGGTAAAACATGCTTGAATAGATGTTAGTGTTCTTAACACCAGAGGCCTGCATGCTTAGAGAAAGGCAATCACAGCACACTATTTCTCCCGAGGCACTACAAACTATTGTTCCTTATAATTGCAAGCATAAGATTTAAAAACCTTTTCATTGCCTTGATGAGTTGGTTTGCAAACTGGCAGCATACCAGCCACTGGCTTAGGCTGTGTGACACCATATGGACAGTCCTTAAACCCCAAGATCCCAAAGCACATGTCTCTCCACCCTCAGAGGATGATGCCTGTGACAAAGGCAGATCACTGCAAAGCCTGATTCCATGATTTACAGAATGCTTTCAGGGTGAGGCAGTTCTGCTCCTTTCAGGGAATAAATTTTTCCCTCCCCCCCACTCCCTCCTTCTCTCCTCTGAATTTTCAAGGTTATTATCTCAATGCTTTTTCCTTGGTACCAATTCCTCTGAACTTGAGTTCACAGTGACTCACAGCAGGGAGGCACAGGGAGAGCTACCACCAGAAGCTTTCTCCCTGGAGGAGCTTCACAATGCTGCCTATTATGTAGCAACTTGAAATGCTGGCTAAATGGCACACATCTCTTAAACATCCCTTTCTCTCATTTGTTCACCCCAGGGACGCCAGGCATGGAGATGGATCTCTGCTCTCCTTATCCCACCCTGCCCACTGGAGAGAAATGTGAAAGTGTAGAGGGCTGCCAGTCTCTGGGCTGCAGCCATGAGTCCCAGCACTGCTCTTTGGAGGGTTGAACTGGTGGGCTCCAGGCCTCAGGTCAGTCCAGTGTTCACCTACCAGTGAAAGCCTTAGAAAAAGCACAGCCCACCTTAGTGAGGTGTTACATTTGGGGATGTTTTCCCCAGTCCTGCTCATCCCACAACCCCCAAATTCAGAGGTGCAATGCAGTGGAGAAGACACTAAAGAGGCTTTGGCTCTGCTGCAGTGTGGATTAAAAGCTTCTCTTCTGAAGCTTGGTAGAAGGACCTCGTTGTAGAAACAAACCCTCCTCAGCAGAAGATCCCTCCTATTGCAGTTTCAGGTCAGCCATCCCTCCTTGCACTCCCACACAGGAGAGCACAGGCACTAAGGACAGACAACCACAAAATACTGGAAGGAAATCCACTCCCCCAGTCCCATTAGTGCAGACAAGAGCACAGACCACCCTGCCTCCATGCAGGCTGTAGCCCTGCAAGCTGGAACACAGAGCAGGCTGACAACAAGACACAGGGCCATTACAAGGGACTGGCAGCTCCTCAAACTAACCCACCAGTCATTTAACTCTATCTATTGTTCCTTCTAAATTTCTCTCTTCCAAAACCCACGGCAGGTGAAATCCAATACCATGCACTGACTCACAAATAGCTATTCATTTCAAGAAATCTTTCACCTGAATTGTTTGTTAGAAGCTTCTAAGGAAAACACTGGGTAATAGAAAGTGTAGGTGAAATGACAAGTTGAACTGATTGCACACAATAAACAAAGCACCTGGGGCTTCAGCGTGCCACAGCTTTGTTTGGAGGAACAGGATAATGATGTAAGCCTAGCAGTGGTCCAAGATTACAGGCTACCACTCAGTTCTTCTATTAAATTCACCATGTGATGCTGAGCCTTGACTCTCAGCTTCTTTTTCCCTTGACACACTTGCTTCTATGTTATTCATCTGCAAGAGAAGGACCTCAGAAGAAGGTCTGTCCTCCTCCACAGAAGGTCTGTCTCTGTTCTGGCCCTGGCATCATAATCCCTTGATGGCATATCTAGTGATTCTCTTAAAATGTGTACAATTATTACTAATAGCAGTTATAAGAAAAGAAATAATTTTGCATTGTACAACCTCGTGGCCGGTATAACACACTTTGTGGCAGTTTAGGCATTAGTCACATCAAGTCCAAGATCATAATTCAGCCCCTGTGATGAGTAGACACAGGGTGCTGGTTGACTGCTTACAGCAAAAATTGTTGTTTACAAGGTACTGTAGAGATGGCAGTGCTGCACTATTAAAAACGTATTAAATTAATTGAATTCAAACAACCAGCCACAAGAACAGAAAGGAGAACAGTATGGAGCTGCCTTTACAGTTAGCATTTAAAGACAAATCCTCCTCATGAAGTGCAGCACACACACACAGAAGGGGCAGGTCCTTCTCTGGCTTTCTCTGTAACCTTTATGGGAGGAGACAAGTGGAAGTGCAGAAAATGGGGATCTTTTCTCTTCTACTCTCACCCACTTTAGCAACCTAAGAATAGCACAGATTAGTTTCACCACTTTCCAGCCTGGATTGCTCCCCTCAGGGATAAATGCCTGCAGAATGTGTCAGCTGGTAAAGCATTTTCCAGACTGACAGGGGAAAGGTGAGCTACTCAGTGAACACCACACATCCAGGAGCTCTGAGACACCTGAGGGCTCGGGGCATGTGAATGAAGCGCAGAAAAGGTGCAGCAGTTTGGCAAAACTCTAAGTCAAAACATCATAATATTGAAAAACCTATACAAAAAAACCCCACAAAACCAAACAAAAAACAAACAAACAAAAAACCCCAAACAAACAAGAAAAACTGTCTGGAGGGCTGTTCCTAGGTCTTATTGTGGAACTTTCTCCTTCATGCCACAGATTATCTTTTCCTTCAGTGTGATGTGATCACATGACAGCATGAAGTGAAGATTTCTGCAAAACAGCAGAAATGTCAAGCCTGGCTGCATGGCAGAGTAGAGGAACACGTGTCCTGGCACAGCACTGCCAGCAGCCTATTGGCAACAGGCAGCTGGATTAGGCATAAACCAAATTAACAGAGGGTGGAGAAAGAATACACTGCCTCCCCCCAGGGCACGTTGAAAGGGCTTCAGAGCCAAAGGGATGAGCACAGCCACCAGCTGCTGAGCTGTGCCCTGTCCTGGGCAGGGGCAGGGATATCCCTCAGTCCCAGCCCTCAGATCTCTCAGGCACTGCTCCAGTATCCTGTCCTGCTGCTGTGCAGAAGGAGAAAGGTTCATTAGGAATTTCTGCCTTCACTCTGTCAGACTCTTCTTGAAACTACTACGGTCCTGAGCTGGCCTGACACTGCTCACGTCTCTGCTGCTCAGCATAATCCCCCAGCTAATGGCTGTATGGAGAGGCACCTCTTCCCAGGCATGAGGCAGTGCTGGGAACATGAATATTTCATAAATGAATACAGACTTTTCAAAAATTATTAACACATTTCTGCAATCCATGTGCAAGGATTGCTGTAAAGTAAGGCAGAGCTGGGCTTTCAGGGTCTCACTTTCCACTCTCAGACTGATCCTGACAGTATTTAAAACATGCAGCTACAGGCTTATTATGCAGTATTAATACAACAGATCTCAAGGATATTTATCAACTACTGCTGCTAAGAAGCACTTTGAAATGCTTCCTTGACTCCCATTAGATCTTACACTAAGGTAACATTTCCCAGGAGTTTATTTGTATTTCAGAGAAGAACACACTGACCATGTTCACCCTTTCCAATATTTCTTCCAGACACAAGGGATTATTTACCCATGCTTGCATGCAAATATCTCATCTAATTCATTTTGTTCTTTTAAAATGCTGGTTAAATAAAGCTTTTCAGGGAAACAGAGTCTGTTTCAATTTATCTTCGCTGAAACTGGGACTATAAATCTCTTCAGTTTCCTTTATTGATCTTAGACAAAATTACAAATATAAATTACAGCTGCTGCAAATTAAATGTTCTAATGACTGTGTTTGAAAGCAAATGCAATGGCATCAATAACACATTAGATAAGACACTGTGAGAATAGCATAGAGCTACCATTCCCTGCTGAAAGCAAAAGGATTTCTGTGGAAACTCACAGCCAGGGGCTCCCTTCTCCCACAGCCATGTCCTCCTATCTCTCATTAATTTGTAAAATTAGCTACACCAGATCTACAGGACTTGCAGATGGTTTGATGCAGCCATCAAGAAAACTCATCAACTTGTTTGATAGACACCATCATTTCAGAGCCAACAGAGGGCTGTTCCTGAAAGTCTTTCTTATAGAAAAATGGCAGGCTTTGGCTGAAATTGTATTGAGACCCACAAAGTTTGTACACTGGACCAAGACAAGAATCCAATACTGGCATGTGGTGCTGAATCACTGCATTCAAAGAGGCAACACATATTTTATAAAGTCCATGCTGCAGGAGATAAACACATCTCCAGCCCAGCTGTCCCACCAGGTCCCTTCACTCTTTATCTCACGGAAAGCACTGGTCACAAGGTCATGCTTTACAAGGGCAGATATCAAGTGATTCTGCTTCAAGTGTGATATATTCCTCATGAAGGAGCTCATGTTTCACAAAGCAGAATAATCATCAGTTTTCTACACTGCTGACATTTAGACCCTTAAGCACAAAGGTATCTGTTTACCAGGTCATGAAATTGCAAGTATAATATCAGTGGCTGTGCTGTGCTTGACAAAACCATAAAACATTTCATTTTGCTGCCTAGTGAGCTTTCAAAAGCCCCAACACTGGAGAGGAGATAACATTCGTGTTACCATCAAAGTATTTCAAAACACCTACTTTTCTGTCTGTGATCTGTGGACATGCATTTTTCCCCTCACTCCAGTTCTGCCACTTCCTTCTGATACAGCCAGCACTGCAAATATCCAAGAAAACTGATTCCTTTTATGCCTTCTTAAGTTTTATGTGATCACAAAGCCTCCCTGAATAAGTATAACTGTGTGTAGTCAAGGTATTAACATTCCTACAAATTTTGTGGAATGGGCACCTTGGTGAGTAGACAAATGAGCTCTCCATTTATCCAGAGATAAATGCAGGACACGGGCTCTGGAAATCCTGTTGTCTTTGCAGCTCACAGAACTAATTGCTTCTGAGCAGAATCCAGCTGCTTTGATAGACACCATTGATTCAGGGCCTCACAGCCATTAATGTGTTGCTACTGAAAGTCCTGCTTGTAAACATACCAAAACCAACCAAAACTGCACTGACTGTGAAACCACAAAGATTTTGCACTCTGGACCAAGGAGGAATCAATTCTGGCATGAACTGCTGGCAGAAGGGCAGGTCTGACAGACCCTCCCAGCCTGTGAGCTGCTCCACAGATGGAACTTCTCCTCTGTGCTTAAAACAGGCAATAGACCCTGATTTTTGTCTTCTCTCATCGTGTAACCTGACAAACAAAAAACCAGCTGGAGCAGCAACCTTTGTCTACTGCTCATTCTCTGGTGTCAGCCAAGCTGCTGCTAAAACCTCCACAGATACCTCGTGTCACTGGCATCTCTGTGTTTTTGGGGGAAGATGTCGGAAATTTGTTTTTCTTAAAATAAAAGCATTCAGAAAAGTTTCCAAATCATTGCAATGATTCAGGTACCACCTTCTGTTTAAATGGTGAAATTAGTGGACATCCCAATCATGTTCTAAACTTCTTGTCTTGGCTGGTAGACCTGCATCTCCAAGAGGGAAGCACAGGAGCTCCTCTGGAGGGCATGGATGGCCTCTGACCTAGGGAGAGCATTTATGTAATTTAGAATTAGCCTCTGACACCACTTTTTGTTCTTTGCTGAATATCAGTTTGTGGAATTTCATTCATGATTTACTTTGACCTTTAGCTGCACTTGATATTTTCTTATACCAAAAGAAAAACTCAAGAGAACATCAGCCAGCAAGCCAAACATCCACAGGAAGGGCAGATCTCATAGTGCACTGATAAAAACCATCCCCTTGCTGACAGCCTGGAAAGATTCAACCTCAAGCTGCCCAAAGCAGGATCTTCTGCCTTAACACAGTTTATGCTGATTCTCTCTCAGAATCCTCAGGTCTTTTGGGTAATCATGCTGCACATACCTGCCTTTAGGGAGATTTTTCTCCTCTCCATTAACATGAGTGAGCCCAAGCTACTCTGCATGTATGCATTCATGCATGTACAAATTTCAGTAAGTATCTTCCACAGGAACATTCTGCAGAAATTGTTTTTGCTGGATGCAAAAGTTCAGCTGAGAGAATTATCAACATCCAGCAGTAAATGCTGTAATCTCAGTGTTAAATGGCAATTACAAAGATCAGGTTAAATACTTTCACAATCCCTACAAGCCATAAAGCTTGAAATGTTTGCCCTTAGAATTGTAGCACAGGGTCTGGGTAATAGTGAACCAGAGTGGAAAGAACCTGGGATCCCTGGCCCCTCATCTCCTGTTATTTGCAGAAGGTGAAAGCACACCTTTTTTGCTCAAGACTCTCATGGAGTTTTGCCCACAATAGAAACAGGAAAATTTCTTTGATGATATTAAAATATTTCACAGAGGTGACCAGACTGTGGGAGTTTAATTACCTTAAGCCATGAGAGGGCAGAGAATTGAGGGCAGTGACAAAGAGAATGAAAAGGAGAAAAATGAACTTTTTTTCCAGGACAATGGAATGTTACTATTTATGAACCTGCAAGAGAATTAGAGCTGAAATAATTAGAAAAAGAGATTTTAATTAATGATGGTAATTCTTACGAAAGGAACCAGATTGCCAGCCCTGGAAACTGCCAGTTCATTTTATCCACAATGTCCATACAATCTCAATGAGGCTGTTTCAAAGATCCCCAGCACAGGACATTATCCTGAGTGGAGAAGTTCAGTTTCTGATTGTTCATACATCTTGTCTTCTGCTGCAGCTGAACACTGCAACATGAATAGCTGTTCACTAAATCAATCCCACAGTACAAGCAGATCCTTTGACATGGGCCAATTGATTTCTAACAGCTTGAATCAGATTATAGCAGTGACCAAGAATCACAAAACCTACTGAAATAAATGTAAAGCCACTTAGGTTCAAATGGCTGCTGCATCAGGGGCTCAGCCTGAGGAATTCACAGCAAATTGATCACCAGCTTCCTCCAATACCTAAGTAACCCCTGAGAAACCCAGACCACAGCAACAAGGACCAAAGGGGAAAAAAGAGGAACCTTTCCTTCAGATCATGCCATTTCAGTTAACTTCTGATCATTCTGTTTAGATACACCAGTATCTAAACATTCTTCTTCCCAGTCCTGATGATGTCTGCTGTGAGAGACAGCAGACATCACATTTTGCAAAGAGCAGCAGCTGCAGAATTTGTTTCCAAACCAGAAGGTGAGGAGGAAGTTGAGGTTTTTTAGTAGTTGATAATAAAATCCTGGAGTAATGAAACATTAGCAGAAGCCTTTCATCATCTACCTTTGCATCCTGTTCTCCATGCTTTTGCAGCTGGGTGGAGAATTCCACCTCCCAGAAGTGCTGAGAAGACTAACAGAGTTGGGGTTCAGGTTCCCTGCTAGAAGGACAACTAGCCTGGCTTGTCCCTGAACTTTGATTTCTAGTCCCCACTGGCTTAGCAGCACAGCTGCCTTAAGCTAAACACCTTGCTGTGGTTCTCATAACATCCTGTGGCAAAGGCAGCAGTGATTTTCACTACTTGAGCCTAATATGAAATAGATTAAGTCACATGTATCAAATTCACTTTAACATGAGTATTTCTATTACCTGGGTCAGAGAGTCTGTGCAGTCACTCTTCAAAACCTGCTGTTATTAATTCAGCAATTACAGCTTTATGGTGGGAGGAAATCCTTGGTGTTTGAGCTGGGGCTGGAAAGCTGTAATTCCGAATGGGACATGACATGAATTACTGGATTGCTGTAATTTTTCAGCTTTTCATGCATTTTCACTGCATATATTAAAAATACAGCAAGTAATTCACTTTTAATTATGCAAATTCAAAGACAGTAAGACAAGAGATGGAAGAGTTTTTAAATGCCTGCTCTGCCTGGCCACCTGGGGTTAGCACAGAAAATCCACCAGCTAATCAGGTAACCTGGCCCACCATGCTCCTGCTTGCCTGAGTGTACAAAAAATTACCTCTTTTTAGTATTCTGCACCATCACAAGAGCACAGGAAATAAATTGCCAAGCAGAGGGAAAGCTGGGCAAAGGCAAACCTTCTCAACCTGCCTTTCCCCTTCCCTTAGGTGTTTAAGGACAGCTGATACACAGCTGCCCTCACGTCTGACATCCCATAAAACCTCAGAGGCTTTCAGGCTTTCAACTTAATTTGGCCATTCTCATCCTCAGCCACCATTTCTCAATGAAAGGGAAAATTTGCCCAATACATATATGAAAAAGAACTTTTAACTAGAATATTCCAACCAGGGCCATAGTGTGGATCAGCTTCCACATTCTGCAGCTCTATCCTTGGCTTCTTTTCTGTTTCTTTGCAAAATCTCTGGCTGCAGCCAGCTTTTATATGCATGAGTCCATACACAGGTGTGTGAGTCTGGTACACTGGTCTCAAAGACGTTGCTAAATTGTAAGATAGCAAGTGCAATGATGTCTTGTTAAAAGTCTAGTAGCTGTGTCTAATAGCTAAAGTGTTCAGGGTGGTAATTACAGAGGCGAGAGACTGCTGAACATGTGTAAAAGAGGAAATAATTGGAGTAGCAGTAATGCAAAAGCATCTCCAGGCCTAGAGCAATTGTTATTTTGCCCTCCTACTGATGTGCTACTTATCGAGGATACAGTGGTGAGAAACCAGCTCTCTTTAATGAAAGCTAAGTTCAGGTGGTTTCCATCCAGAAACCCCAAGGCTTCATATCCAGTACATACACAGTTCAGGATGCAGAGGTAAAATTACTCACACACCTTGTGCCTTGCCCTGGAAGATTACATCTGCCTCTTTTCCCTGGGAGAGCTTTCATGCAAGCACATTAGCAATGCAAATCTCCAGCAACCTACTGAAAAGAGGGTGCTGAAGAAGGTGCTCACAAGACACTGCTGTGCTGAGTTCTTCACATTAATATTTACAAACCAGGTGGAAACTTTTCATTTTCTCTAATCTCTTCATCCTGCTTTCCCCACCCAGAGATCTCACTGTTAGTTTCAGTATTGCTTCTTTAAAGGTGATTTCTTGCAGCTTCTTCAGCAGCTATTCCATGTGCTGAATTCTTTCAGTACTTGCCTGGGTGCCTATTACATAGAGTTTCAAAAGCAGAAATCTTCCAGCAAAGGAGTGAGTGGTTCAAGTGTTTTTTTCTGTCATGTCCTTGGCATTGCTATTACAAATCTCACTCAGATATGGTAGCTGCCCTGCAGCCCTGGAATCCAGCCTTCTTCTCCAGCTTTTTGAAACTCATCACTCCATTTTGGCATACCTGCTGATCACAGCCTCCATAAATCTAAGCAGAACTGAGCATTACCTTCACCTTACAGCTTCTGTAGAAACCTGAGTCATGCATTAGTCACTTGCGGTCTCAGCCACTGCTACTACTTTCAGAATTGTGTTAAACTCCTGCTCTTCACAGAGTGGAGCACAGAATCAGCTCACTTCCCTGTTTATCTGCTCCACTGTGACAAAGATGTGATTTGTTGGGCAGGGGAAGGTCACCATTCCAGCCACTCACCCCCAGCCTGTTCCCTGAGTGCAAAGCCATGGGGGGATTCCTCCCTCGGGCTCATCACGGAGCACTTCTGGCTAATGGGACACAACCTCTGAACACTCTGTGTCTCTATGAACTCACCATCAAAGTAGTCTCAGTGCAGGGAGCTGAAGATCTGAAACACTGCAGTGGGAACAGCAGCTCTTGCTCGCTGTGAACAGAGGAGTTTGAACTCTCCTGCCTCCCAGTCCTGCTAAAGGGAAACCTGATTCTTATTTATAATCAGGAGGAAATGAAGACCACAAAACGAGATGATGACAGTGTCATTAAGGATTTATTTTAAGCTACAGAACAAAGCAGAAACAATATCTTGGCTTGATGGAGATTAAAGACTTGTGTGCACTCTCCCATTCTCGTCTGATCTCACCATTATGAAGCAGTGGTTGTCATAACTTTTAATTTTAATTCTGCAATACAAGTCTGCTGCCAGTTCTCCCAACCATAGACTGTGCAAAGATCAGCTTGTAATGAGAGCCAGTTTAACCCCATTATTTTCTTCATGTCAGTGGTATCGTGGAGATCACTTATAAACTTGCATGTTAAGTAAAGCAGTTAATTGTGCTGCTGTCCCTGGTTTAGACATAAAAGGCAGAATTAATAACAGGTTTAAAGAAAAGGCTTAGAATAGGAGTCCTGTATGCAGAAAAAGGGTTAGTGTGAGTTAATGTCAGCTTGTAAATAGAAAACATGGCTAATATTTGGTTAAAAGATAAGATTAGAGTGTTTGCTATTGATTTGAATGACACACCTATGATAGATAGAAAATAAACATTTTGATGAAAAGTGACAGAAACACCAAGGCTGACCCCTTTGTGTAAAGTAAGGTTCTCCTGAGCAAATATGGCTATCAGGCTGGAAATATCCCTTTCTGTGCTTGTCCCAGAGGGAGGCTCATACAGTTCACAGAGACCAAACAGGCACTTCAGGATGCATTTAATCTCTGACAGAGAGGAGAAGCACTTGGCTCCAGCGTGGGTACCTACACCCAAACACTCAGCTGGGGATGTGGGATGGCCCCACAGGCCTGGACACGGAGCCAGGGTTTGATTGAAACCATAGCATCCAGGTCAATAGAAGTACTGGAGGAATTTATGGGTACAATAGGGCATAGAGCAGTTTTGCAGAGGGCTGGAGGGGTCTCCTGTTCATTTCCGGGGAGAAAACAACAACAAAACACCCCAAAAAACCACCCAAACAAGCAACAAAAACAAAGCAAAAAACATTGTGAACCTATTTTCATCTTTAGGCACCTGAATACCTTTCCTCAATACCTGCTTAGAGCAAGAAGGAGTGTGGGTTGGCAGGCAAAGATTAGAGACCTGCAACTCACAATTCATTTCTCAGCAATTGTGCTCTTTCCCTTAGCCAGGACATACTGGAAAATGACAGTATTGTTCCTATAAACCAAGGAAACAGAAAGGTAAATTAATGCTTTCTACATGCCTGTTGCCATTTCATTAGAAACCCTATTGAACAAGAATGAAAGATATCCATAGGTACAGAACCAATTTTTAAAATTTGTTT